>SJYW01044795.1:404485-417127 GCA_006410735.1 Raphicerus campestris
AATGTCAGGTCCATGAATCAAGGCAAATTGGAAGTGGTCAAACAAGAGATGGCAAGAGTGAATGTTGACATTCCAGGAATCAGCGAACTAAAATGGACTGGAATGGGTGAATTTAACTCAGATGAGCATTATATCTACTACTGTGGACAGGAATCCCTTAGAAGAAATGGAGTAGCCATCATGGTCAACAAGAGTCCAAAATGCAGTACTTGGATGCAATCTCAAAAATGACAGAATGATCTCTGTTCGTTTCCAAGGCAAACCATTCAGTATCACAGTAACCCAAGTCTACACCCCAACCAGTAATGCTGAAGAAGCTGAAGTTGAACAGTTCTATGAAGACCTACAAGACCTTTTAGGACTAACACCCCTAAAAGATGTCCTTTTCATTATAGGGGACTGGAATGCAAAAGTAGGAAGTCAAGAAACACCTGGAGTAACAGGCAAATTTGGCGTTGGAATACAGAATGAAGCAGGGCAAAGACTAACAGAGTTTTGCCAAGAAAATGCACTAGTCATAGCAAACACCCTCTTCTAACAACACAAGAGAAGACTCTACACATGGACATCACCAGATGGTCAACACCAAAATCAAACTGATTATATTCTTTGCAGCCAAAGATGGAGATGCTCTATACAGTCAACTAAAACAAGACCGAGAGCTGACTGTGGCTCAGATCATGAACTCCTTATTGCCAAATTCAGACTTACATTGAAGAAAGTAGAGAAAACCACTAGACCATTCAGGTATGACCTAAATCAAATCCCTTATGATTATACAGTGGAAGTGAGAAATATATTTAAGGGACTAGATCTGATAGAGTGCCTGATGAACACTGGGCTTAGAAATATCTAAACTCAAATTTTGTACATGAATGGCAAAAATTTACAAGGATTGTGGGATACTTCCCTGGTGGCTCAGATGGTAAAGAATCCACCTGCAATGTGGGAGACCTGAGTTCAATCTGTGGGTTGGGAAGATTTCCTGCAGGAGAGCTTGGCAACCCACTCCAGTATTCTGGCCTGGAAAATACCCATGGATAGAGGAGCTTGGCAGACTACAGTCCATTGTGTCACAAAGAGTCAGACATGACTGGGCAACTAAGCACATAGTTACTAAGTGAAAACACTTTACTTGAAAAAAAATTATAAAGCTATCAGATGTTCGAACTTCCCTTTTCCTTCAGATTAAAAGATAGATTTATTTGTACAGCTGAAATAGGACCCTATAAGATATATTTAGTCTCCTTGACTATTCTCCAAAGATTATCAGAAATGAATAACCTGATTAATCTGATATTTTGACAGGGCCTGCATTGATTTTGAGAGTGATTTTTTTTTACATTATACTCTTATTAAATAGTAACCTATATAATTTATGTGACTATAAACAATATTGCTTTATTTTAAAGTTACCCAAAAAGCTGTTCAACAATATAAGAATACAGAATATGATAGGTCTTATAAAAGTGCTTATAAGTTCTCTTCAATCATATGAATGCCTAAGTAGTTTTAATTGTCAAACTGAGTCTGAGAATACCTATGATAATAAAAAATAATAATACTAATAATTTAAATATCCTGTGGAAAATACTTCACTTTTAACAGTTGATTTAAATGTCTAACATATAAAAATTCTAGTGTAATTAGAAGAATTAAGAAATTGGATATTTACTAGTCCAAATGAATATTTTGATGTAAAATGTCTTAATTTGTATTAGTTCTCCACTTTTTTTTCTGTGCTGCCAAAATCCTAAGTTCTTTTGATTAATAAGATGCTAATTCCTGTGGTTCAGTAAACTTCACTAATAAATAATAGATAGAACATGAGCCATGTTCTGTGAGTCCCACAGATGTGCTGAGCCATGTTCATGGGCTTCATTCTCCTCTGTATGATGCTCCTTTTCCTTTTTTTCTGTAGCTATCACGGCTTCCTGTCTGTCCCCCGAGGAAATGCAATGCAATGGTCAGACTTCATCCTACCTTATCAGCAAACGATGCCCAAAGCTTAACTCAGTTGCTATTTTGTTGTTGTTATTTCTGATAAGATGAGTTCCTCTGAAATTATTTTCTTCAAGAATTTTCATCTCATTTTACCATCTGAGTTTGAATGATGATTTTCTTGAACTGCTAAATTATTTTTAAAATTTCCAGTGTTTTCTACTAAAGATTGTATACCACTTTAGAAAACATGAATTTATAAAAATTTCAACAAATTTATGACATAAAACAAGAGCACTGATCTTTCACAAAGATCAATGTTACTGAACTTGGCAGAGTTAAAAACAATTAGAGATGGCTATCCCGAGGAGTGGAGACCTCCATAACTGATGAGGTCGGGTCCTGAGAGATTTGCTCCAGTGTCCTTTCTTGGGCAACAGCTGAAATGCAGTCGAGGGCCAAGGAGACCCAGGACACTTCCCATGTTCCTAAGTGAGACCCTTTCTTAAGTGAATATAAAAACCCCTTGGTAAACATGTGTGAAGAACACTACCTTTGTGTTCGGAGTGATAGTGAAATGCAAAGCCATGGCATCAAGAATTTTTTCTCTACTTGTGTGATCAAATTTTTAGTATGTAATTATAAGTAAGCTTTACTCTTGCCTTTATTAGAGGTCAACTGCTTCCTAACAAATTACACTCAAAATTTGGCTTAAAACAAAGTTTATTATCTCATAGATATATGAGGCATTATTCCAGGAGTGGCTTTTTTAGATGCTCTGCTTCAGGACATCTCATGAGGTTGCAAAGATAAAGGTTAAACTCATCCTGAGTCCCATTAGGGAGAAACTGCTTCCAAATCTACTTCTGTGGTTACTGGCAGGATTTAGTTCCTTGTGAGCTGTTGGCCAGAGCCCCCTGCAGTCCCTTGTCCTGTGGGCCTCTACTTAGGGCAGCTCCCAACCTGGCCGATGGCTCACTCCTTCAGAGATCAAAAAAGAGGCCTATCTTTTGATCACACAGTATCAGAAACAATAGCCATCACTTCTGCGGTATTCAACTCACTAAAATCTAGTCATTTGTTTCCACTTACACTGAAAGGGTGTACGCCAGAGATAAGATCAGTGGGAGCCATCTGGGAGGCTGCCCATCATGTGCAAGATCCTTCCCAGATCCCCTAGATTCTCATCACATTACAACATGAACTAAAAGTCTAGAACCTCATTATTGAAGTCCAGTCGGGGTGGGTGAGGCTTCCAGGGTGTGACTCTTAGGTGCAGCTCCTGGAGCACAGGTCCTCTCCATCTGTAGACCCACAAAAACGAGTTATGTCCTGACATACAGTGATGGATCAGGCATAGGATAACCATCCTAAGACACTCCTGTTCACCAAGGGAGAACAGGGAAACACAAACGAATCTACATGCAGCCCACACTCAGATGGAGTGATTAGATGGGGGTCTATAAACCAGGAGGCATCTCAGAGGCTACCTGACTACACCTGACTCCACTCTAGTGGTAGAGGCTACCACTCTACCTGACTGACCCTAAAAATAAAGGACATGAAATTTTAGAGAAATATTTTATGAAGCTTGCAGTGTGGCTGACTTTTCGATATATATTATATTGTTGTGAGTTTGTATTATAATTATTTTCTTTGACTTAGGGTAAAAATTCTTTCAGATTTGTAAGAATTTTGGAGGAAATTGCTAAACCATTCTATCTCCCTCTATCATAACTATAGTTCTGACCTTTGACTCTTAGGTTGTTTAATTTTTCCAAACTTTTCAAGATGTTTTCCTAAAATTTAATGTAACATGTTATAGCTCCATACTGACCATTCTAGCTATATTTTGTATTTCTTCTTCAATTTATAAATATATTTTGCATTTCAAGTTATATTCCTTGATATGACATGTCTTTGAGTATGAGAATTGTTCTAGTTTCTTTTTGGCATTATTGACTGAAATAGAGAAGTAGTTTTTCCACTTCTTTATGCTGTCTAAAATGAAAAAGTATGAAAGTGAAAGTTGCTCAGTCATGTACGACTCTTTGTGACCCCATGGACTGTACAGTCCATGGAATTCTCCGGGCCAGAATACTGGAGTGGGTAGCCTTTCCCTTCTCCGGGGGATCTTCCCAACCCAGGGATCAAATCCAGGTTTCCCGCATTGCAGGCAGATTCCTTATCAGCTGAGCCACAAGGGAAGCCAGAAAATAGTGGGGTGGGTAGTTTATCCTTTCTCCAGGGGATCTTCCTGACCCAGGAATCAAACCAGGGTCTCTTGCATTGCAGGCAGATTCTTTACCAACTGAGCTATGAGGGAAGTCACTATATAAAGTCTATTTTTTTCTTGATGACACAGTTCCTCAGAATAACAGAAATGAAGAACAGTGATACAAGCTAGCAATTGCAGTAGAGCAGCTTCCACGATTACCCAGTTAGTGAGTGATGCAGTCTCAGAGCAAGAACCTGGAAGGTCTACTGAATGTGCAGTTTGAATACTTCTTTGGAATGAATAGTCTGTGTCGGATGCTTTGTGATACTTTGGAATCTAGCTTTATACTTTAAACATATGTAATTACCACTAAATAAAAATATCTATAAAAGTATATCCAAGCAAGAACACAGACTAGGATGTTTTAAAATTTCTGTATACTCTTAGAATGATGTCAAAATAAGTTTCTGACAACAGAAACTTATTACAATCTACAGCAGTATTTATGAACTCACTGACATAATTACTATATTTTCAATAATGCTTCATATTTTTATTATTCTATAGTATCTCTATTCAAGAATCAATTCTTTTTTCCTTAAATAAGTAAATCTATGATTTTATGAATCATCAATCTCAATATGGAGAACAGGCCTTTCAGAGAGAACATATAAACTCAGTACTTTTCTTTACTGACACATCACTAGTTTTTCTTTTTGTAAGATAACGTATCAGTTTGTATCTTCAATGACACATGAAAGATCCAAAATCAAAGCAGCAGTCTCCACAGCCACCTGCAGGCCACTAAGCTTCGCGGTAAAGCAGTCCAAGGTCAGGGTGTTGGCCAAGCCTGTGGCTTCACGGGAAAGGCAGGTTTGCGGTGGGAAGGGATGACAAGCACTTCTTAGGAAGGACCAGCTGAGTTCTTCCTGGCTGCTGTAGAGTCCACAGCCACATCTGGAAAGCACATCTGGCCAGTTCACAGCAGAAGGCAAATTGGCCTGAACCGACCAGAAGTGTCCATATTTGCTATCGGTAAGAATTTCACCTCCGTCGTGCTCTAAAGAGCCAGCAAGAGATTCAAGTGCATTGCAGAATGCATCAGTGATCAGCTGGAGTTCTGCCTGAGAGCATCTCTCATCTCGAAGAACGCTTTCTGGCTCATTACGGGTCTAGAGAGTAACAAAACCATTGAAGATATAGAACAGAGCAATTAGGATGACAAAAATGTTTCTGAAAAATACTTGATCAAATGCTTAGTCATACAGTACTTGGGGTTTGGCACAAGGCTAATGGGCAGGGATAGGCCAGCTGGCCAGGCTAATCCATTAACCTGGTTGTTACGGTAAAAGCACCCACTACCAGTCATTTTATCAGAACGAATGACTCAGAATTAACCCCACCATCAATTTGTTCTGAAGGACTGCCAGTAGTGCCTTTGTACAACATGAAGGACAAGGCATAATAAGTGAATCACAGGTTTCTATACACCCAGAAGCAAGCTTGTGAAAACTAATGAAGTCACAAACGAAGTACTTACTTATACTCAGTAAATGTCTGAGATTTGTTTAAAATGCAAATACGTGTGTTATAACTAAGACAAAAACCATTTAGGGAGATGTATCATTTTAACCTTAATGTTTAAAAAATAACTATTGTTCTCTTTAACTAATGACAAGGTTATATAATTTTGAATTGCTTTTGTTCCACCGTTCTAAAGTCTATCCTAGAAATTTCATGATAGAAAAAGTAACACATTAACAAACTCATCACTGAATGATAGTTAAAAATCCATATCCTAATTACTCAAAAACAATGACCATTTTTCCTTTTGCCCAGGAGACTGGAACCAGATGCCATCTCTACTGCACATTCCCTCCCCACATTTTCAGTGCTATATTGCTTCTTCCCAAATCCTACTCCAGATACTTTCCTTCTCCAAAAGACTTTTTACAGTTTACTTAGTTCCATTTGCAGACTATAATATTGTCCCTTCAGCATCAATAGATTGGCAATGGTTTTGTTTTTCATAATGTATATTCTGATAACTTTTCATGAAGAAGCTTTATATTCATACAGATTTTAAGTTATTTGGGGAAGCAAGGCAGGGCATGTCTATGGAAAACATTTACACACTCACCAGTCCCAGGCATCCCAGAGACTGCACTCCTGACTGACCAAAGAACCAACTGCAAGCACTTGGAAAACACATACCTTTTTGCAACTACTTTCAAAGAAAGTAGGTCAGTGTTAATGAAATAATTAATAAGAAATATGATTTGTGACATTTATCTACTATTAGGATATAGAGTCTCATAGATTAATAAAAACAATTCTATTTAATAGAATTAACATGTATCATAAATGATACCATTTAAAATTGTAACAGAATCTAATAATTAGCTTTAATAAATAAAACTTTCTTTTCTGGAATATCCAGAATGTACTAAAGTTTTTTTTGTAGAATCTCAACACTTTCATCATGAATATCAATTATTACTGTATGTTAGCAGTGGACATCTCTAGGATGACAACTCCCATCAACAGAATACTCATTTCAATACAAATAAACGTACGTAGAAAACAGAAACAGACTCACTAATTTTGAGAAAGAGCTTATAGTTGCTGGTGGTAGTGGTGGGAAGGCATAGTTAGGGAGTTTGAGATGGACATATACACACTGCTATATTTAAAATGGATAACCAACCAACAAGGACCTGCTGTATAGCACATTGAACTCTGCTAAATGTTATGTGGCAGCCTGGATGGGAGGGGGTTTGGGGAAGAGAATAGATACATGAATATTATGGCTGAGTCCCTTTGCTGTTCTCCTGAAACTATGTCAATGTTGTATGTTAACTGGCTATAGTGAAGTAGCTCAGTCATGTCTGACTCTTTGCGACACCCGTGGACTGTAGCCTTCCAGGCTCCTCCATCCATGGAATTTCCCAGGCAAGCGTACTGCAGTAGGTTGCCATTTCTTTCTCCAGGGATCTTCCCGAACCAGGGATCAAACCAGGGTCTCCTGCATTGCAGGCAGATGCTTTACCATCTGAGCCTAATTGGCTATACCCCAACACAAGATTAAAAAGTTAAAAAAAAAAAAAAAACAACCTAGGAAAAAACCCAGAATGCTCATTTCAACAGGCAGTATATTTAGACAGTCCTCAAAGAATGTGATCATCTGCTAAAAGGTTGGATTAATAATCATTGTGATAAAGATATGAGCTTTTATTTTCTAGTATTATTTTCCTCGTGTTTTTAAATACAGTATCGATTTCAAGACTACTGAGAAATTAAGCATTAAAGGCTCCAGAGTATTATTATCTTACTATCTCATAAAATGCATGTTGCTGAGAATTCAGATAATTTAGGAGGGACTATCTAACCTACCTTGTGTCTGATATATGCCACCAAATGAGTTTCAGTACAGCCACCTCCCAACAAAACATACGGGTCCTTGATTGTTAACTGCAAAGCATGCAGTGCTGTTTGACACGTGAGCTAAAAGAGAAACAATCACCAGAATCTGACGTTGACATCAGAAACACAAAGAAATATAGCCATGATTTCAAGGCAACTTAGACAGTGGACTCAAGGAGCCTGCTGTCAATTGCAAAAGAACAAAATTAGTGTGACCAAGGTTGTCATGTGATGAACACATTTTTGGAATAAAAATTAGAAACAAAAGAATACTTTAGCCAGATGTTTGTTTTCATGGAGTGGATTAATATCCTCCTTCATATACATTTAGCTCTTCAAACAGATTCACAAACACAACTGGATCAGCAGAGTGCTAATATTTCTAACAAAAATATCTGTATCTAAATAAATTAGCTGTACAAATGCTATATAAAATTTATTTCAAGTTGCTATGGAAATGATCCAACCCAGCAGCAATAAAAACACACAGACCTTGAATATTTACCAGGCTACAGCCTTGAGTATCCATTCTTCCAGTCTATGACCAGTACCATTGGGCATCACTTTCATTGTATAAAAACTGCATGTGTTATTACTGTTTGTGAACCTCTCTGTTAAGAAGTGGATGATGGGTATAACTGGGGAACCTATTTCTAAGTGAATTATTCATACAGATTAGCATCAAGTACACAATTCAAATTAATTTCTCAAGAAAATTTCCCATCAAGGACATCATTTGTAAATTACTAGAAATAATAAGAGGCAACATATGCCAAGTTTCTATATCACAGGAAAATAAATCAGCTGACTTGTAACTGTAATTCTCACATTTTGGTTGTTTTTGCTTTATACACCACCTAGGAAAGTTGTGAAGCAAAAAAGCACAGCTGACTGATGTGAAAAAAATTATAGTACCTATCTGATTCTTTAATCCCTGCCCCAGTCCCTAGATAAGGATTTCAACATTTATTACCTACCTTCAGCTCATCCCAGGCTGTGTCATTTCTGTTGCAGAGAAGCAGGCTACAGATAGTTGTTTTGTTAGGAATAAGATGAAAAAAATGTTTGCAGCCAAACTTTGCAATGCACAAATCTTTTACACTTCCATAACTACTGGGAGAGATTGAGCCCAAGGAACCAATAGGCCATGTTCCTATTTTTTAAAAAAGTTTAGAAAACACAAAATAGATGAATAAACATGGAGCTTACAATCATTTAAAATTACAATATCCATTCCTAGCTAATATAAAAGTCCCAAAAGCATCGCATTTAAAATATGAAATATAGGATAAAGAAATAAGATGCATCTTCTTAAACCTATCAATAGTATTCTATTATTCAAATGATGAGCAAATAAAGTAGCAGTTCTTTTGATTTACAGACTTCTTTGAACATTTGTTAGAAGCAATTCTGCACTCTCCAGAAAAAGGCATGCACAATTTTGCATACATTTTCAGGAAGTCCAGGAACCCTGGAAGCCCATTCAGGGATCAGAGACCCCAAATTAACAACCACACTAATCTGAAATAAGGATGAAATGAGGAGACAGGCTATTTTTAAAGGCTGTTATTATTTTTACCTTAAAACTCACAAACTAAGCTATGCAGATAGCTGTATGGCTAAATTCCTTTGGGGCTCCATTTAGTGAACATACAGGATTTTTTTTCTTTGCCAAACAACTGTTTGTATGTAAACAATTACCTAAAGCATGCCAAAATAAAGTATGTGACCTTTTTATTTCATTTTGTTATTCTTTGATTATATTTTGCCCTCCCTCCTACATAGGTGACAAAATTTTACAAAACCAAATTAATAAAAATACGAATGAAGGAGAAGTTAGGATGACTTGAAGGTTTCTAAAATCTCTAAATGTAGTAAAGTTATATAAGAAATGGCAACAAGCTTTTAAGAAGTAACAGCACTGGTTTAAAGTCTTGTTAAAACTTATTCAGCAATGCACCTCCTTGGGCCAGTTTCCTCTCAAACGAATGGAATTAAAACAATGTCTAAATATGCTTGCAGCTCATGAACAATTTCACTTCTTTGAATATCCTATCTTCTTTACTTCTGAAGTCTCAAAGAACAAGGAATACTTGAGGGATCTAAAATTTAAGAAAAAGAAACAAACCCTATATCTTGTACAACTTCAAGGGTGGAACCAACAGAAAATTTGTAAGGAAAGGTTTTCCTGCTGCCCAGCCTCTGATGTGGAGCAAATCACTGAACTCTTCTCGGTGGCCTTCCCCAACCTAGATAAAATGGATTAGGCCCAAACATACTTCACCTATTGTTTAATGGAGCCACAGGGGCCTGATAGTTTTTCTCCCTCCTTTCTCTCTTGTCTCAAAAAAGCTTCTGCTCCCAAGATTCAGGACTACAACTCTGGCTTTATGTAAAAGTGTTGGTTGCTCAGTCATGTCCAAGTCTTTGCAACACCCATCAGGCTCCTCTGTCCATGGAATTCTCCAGGCAAAAATACTGGAGTCAGTAGCCATTCCTGACTCCAGGGAACCTTTTCGGCCCAAGGATCAAACCTGAAATTATGCGGGGGAACAGAGCACAGCATGTCTATAAAAGTTTGCACTCTCCCCAATCCCAGGCACCTACTGGTAGCGCTGCAGTCTCTTGATGACACTCCTAAGCAACCAACCAATCAGCAGCAAATACTTGGAGAATGCTTAACTTTTTGTATCCATTTGGAAGTAAAATAGGTCAGCTCATGTTCTACCACACTCTAGTTAGTGGATAAAAATCACTTGTGGGCTGGTGTGGAAACCAAGTGCCCACTTACATTGTTTCTACAGAAAGATTCTTCAGTTTAAAAACTGACATTATATTTAATACTCAATATTCATTACTTGAAATCACCTGCTCATGAAAAGCCAGTAAATACTTAGGGATGTGGGTCTGACCCACAGCATCACTAATGAGTTCCAAAGAATGACTGCCATTATTTCTTAACAATTTCCACTCTGATGATCATCTGACAATAGTCCAGAGATACTAGGGATTTGATACTGGCACTCACACTTCTTCTCTGATGACTTATAAAAATAGTCAACTTTAACAGTTTTACCAAAATTTATTAAACTCTTAAATTAAGTCTAACCACTTATAAATTGAAATTTATCCAAATGAAATGATTCTTTCTGATAGGTTATCAATGCAGTTAAGAGATATTGACAAGAGGCTCAAATCAGGAACTCTCTAACTTGTCATTTCACTGTCTCTATTAGGTGACTACCAACCTGTTTGCAATTTGTCAGGTTTGTAAAATACAGTGAAATACTTGCCTGTTATATATAATTTTATATGTTAATAAATATATATTATTAATTCAACATTTTAGAACCCCTACTATGGACCAGGATCGTTTTAAGCACTAAATGGTAACCCCAGCTCTCAAGGAGACTAGCTGGAAATATCTGGGATATTTAATCATGTGCTAGCTTTAAACAAACATACACCCTAATAATACACACACATACCCTAATTAGAAACCACTATTTAGGCAGAAGTACAGTTGATTGTTGGAGTTAGATAATATAAAGTGACTTAAGAGCTTTGTTAAACTCAAGTAGAAGAATTCTGTTTAAATTATGAGACTTTATATGACTGTAAGAATGTTAGCTTTCTCAATAATCTGTTGAATGTTTGGGGGTTAATAGCTATAAATTATGACAGACTGCAGTACNTAATATAAAGTGACTTAAGAGCTTTGTTAAACTCAAGTAGAAGAATTCTGTTTAAATTATGAGACTTTATATGACTGTAAGAATGTTAGCTTTCTCAATAATCTGTTGAATGTTTGGGGGTTAATAGCTGTAAATTATGACAGACTGCAGTACATTTAGGGCTGGAAAATAGCTACAAAATAGTCATCATCACTCAATTTTTAATAAGTGAATACAGGATCTTTTTCAGAAACATCCTTTGCTGCCAGAAATGATACTCACACACACTGTGAGGCTAGCAGCTTTTCACATTGTTCAATATGTTAACACAACACACACCAAGAATACTTTTGCTCAAGGAAAGTGTGATTTACTAACCATAAAGGGCAAAAAACGAGTGCTTTTTACCTGTCACTTTACTCAGGGGTTCCATCAGAGACACTCCAATTCTGTCTACAGCAATAACATGATGAGTTCTGAGAAACTGTTTCAAAGATGGGTGTATAACTTTTTGACACAAGACAAGATCTACATGGTCACTAACTAGTTGTTTTCCTAGGTTAAACAACTGGTCTAGAGCTGCATTTTCAAGAGAAACTCCGTAACTGACCAACAGTGTTCCTTCTCCAGTATCAGAAAGGTCTCCAGATAAAGACACACAAAAGAGTGCCACCTTGAAGGAATCTGATTTTTGGATAGGTAGTATCTTCATCAATTGAACTTCTGATACTTCAATGAGTATTCCAGGTAGCACAGCAGAATCTATAACCCTTTGCCCTTTTAAAGGAACAATTATACTCTTTCCTAAAATGATGTGCTCTTGGGCGTTCTCTGGAATTGTCAGCAGAAAGGCTCTCAGAATCAGAGTACTGATATGGTCAACTTCCTTTGCGATGAGCATGCAGGCAGGTTTACTTGTTAATATGCTGCGTACCAAACTCAGGAGGATCTGGGTGCTACTAAAGTCGACTGGGATTCGGCAAGCACAGACCTCAGATTTCAAGTAACTGGTGCAGAGGCTCAAAAGATGCTTATTTAACTTAATAACCGTGGTGGGTGTCAAGCCTAGTCTCTGAACATTTTCGACAAGGTTGCAGCAAAGAATGGCTGTGAATAAGCCGCCATCGCTGAAGCAGGCCACGTGATTCCGCACGGCGGCCGTCAGGACCTTTAACACGGGGTGGCTGACGGGCAGGCCGGAGAGGAGGGCGGCCGACTGGGACGTGGTGGCCACGGAGCCGCCCCGGCCGTTGTGTAGCTGCTTCAGCCTGCCCGCCGGGCCGTAGCACGACGTGACGAGGCCCCTTAAGGCTGCCAGGCTGGCCCTGGTGCGCTCGCCTGTCAGGGGCTCACTTCTGCAGATCGAGGGCTTTTTAGCTTCTAAAC
>SJYW01044796.1:0-25076 GCA_006410735.1 Raphicerus campestris
CATGTATGGATGTGAGAGTTGGACTGTGAAGAAAGCTGAGAGTCGAAGAATTGATGCTTTTGAACTGTGGTGTTGGAGAAGACTCTTGTACATTATAGCAAAGTCTAGCAAGTGTCTGTAAAAATGCATTATCCAAGTAACAGCTCTGAGCAAGAAAAAAAAAACAAACAAACAATTAATCTACCTCTAGCGTTGGAAAATGCTTCAAAATGGCCCTGGGCTCATTAAAATTATAAAATCAATCACAAAATAAGTATCATTTAAAATCATGTAAAACTCAACCTTTTTTTAAGTCTAGTCAGGAAGCCTAGAATACTATTTTCCTCATTTTGGATTCCTTTTACTTGCTATTTCTTTCATGAATTATTATCTAGCATCGTACATATTATATTTTCCTGTTGACACTAACTTCCATGTATCAGGAAAGAAAGAAAGAAATGAGGGAAAGAGAATAAAGTTCCACTTTTGGTAAGTGGACTCATTCCCACATACTCCCTTCCCCTCAACTCCTAGCAGAAGCCTCTCAGTCAAATCCAACACCAAAGAGGTGTCCTGCGGTGATAGGGCCTGGGACAGGTACGCAGCAGAGGGAACCTGGGATGTACACAAATGGAGTTACATCACTTCATGAACACACTGTCTGAGTATCATCTCCAAACAGAAATGAAGCTAACAGTGATGCTGAGAGGTGAGCAAGACACAGATTGAAAGTCAAGTTACTGCAGTTATTAATTCAGCCTCCACACCTCGTCTTCTCTCACACGTTTTAGAATCACAGATAATCCTATGATTTCGGAATCTTAAAAGAATGCAGATCTGTTATGTTCTTAAATTGTACTATAGATTTTCTTAGATAATTCATATTTTTGGCTTTGGGGGAAATTTAAGGTGAGTGTAAATTAATAGATTTATGTTTAAAACTGGAAATCAGATGGACACATTGTCTCCAAGTAATCAAACATCATTTACAGAGCTTTCAAGGACAGGATTTCATTAAAAGTGCAGTTAATGTTTTCCTGAAATAGGAATCCTCACCTTCCTCCTGACTTACATGAAACTGGAAATAAATAATTAGAAGTGAGCTTTGCCATTTAACTAACTGAAGCTGTTCCCTGGGTATCATTTGAGCATTAAGCTGAATATTCTTTCATGTTACAAGGGTATGCCTCATTATATTATGGCTATAGTTCACTAGATGAGTCTGTGGTGGTAAGAATTTTAAGTGGTTCTTAAAGAATTTAACATGTCTAGGCGCCTGGAAAATCCCATGAACAACCCTGAACCCTGGAAAGCTGCAGTCCATGGGGTCGCTGAGGGTCGGACACGACTGAGC
This sequence comes from Raphicerus campestris, assembly GCA_006410735.1. Classification (NCBI taxonomy): domain Eukaryota; kingdom Metazoa; phylum Chordata; class Mammalia; order Artiodactyla; family Bovidae; genus Raphicerus; species Raphicerus campestris. The sequence goes on from SJYW01044796.1 coordinate 1,334, forward strand.
GACTTCACTTTCACTTTTCACTTTCATGCATTGGAGAAGGAAATGGCAACCCACTCTAGTGTTCTTGCCTGGAGAATCCCAGGGACGGGGGAGCCTGGTGGGCTGCTGTCTATGAGGTCGCACAGAGTCGGACACGACTGAAGTGACTTAGTAGTAGTAGTAGGCAGTCAGTTGTTTATAGAGTTATTGTGTGTGTGTGTTTTAGTTACTGGTTGCTCACCTGGGTGTCAATCACTCACACTTCTAGTCAGCAGTCCCTCAGGACTGGCTCTGTGTCCTGCAGAATGCCACTTTCTAGGGAAGATGAAAAGAAGATGCTTCCTGATCTTAAGAAGCCTCAGGGTCTTGTGAGATACAGACCCCAAATTGCAAAGCATGTCCCAGAAGCCATCTTTTATTTGTGGTAAAATACATGTAACCTAAAACTTACCAACTTAACAATTTTAAGTGGACAGTTCAGAGTTAAGTATATTCACACTGTTGTGCAACCAAGTTCCAGAGCATTTTTTTGCCTCATAAAACTGAAACTCTATTCCCATTAAACAGCACTTCCTACCCCCCATACCCTAGTCCCTGGCAACTACCATCCTTACACCTGCCTTTATAAATCTGAGCTCTCTAGGGACCTCATATAACTGGAATCATACAGTATTTGTTCCTTTTGTTTCTTATTTATTTCATTTAGCATGATCTCCTCAAGGTTTATTACACATTGGAATTCTCTTTCTTTCTAAGGCTCATTAATAATATTTCACTGTAAAAATATACCATATTTACCCATACATTAGTTTATGGATAGTGGGAAACTTCCAACTTTTGGCCATGTGAATAATGTTGCTATGAACACAAGTTGCTAAGTTAAGTCGCTCAGTTGTGTCTGACTCTTTGCGACTCTATGAACTGTAGCCCACCAGGCTCCTCCATCCATGGGATTCTCCAGGCAAGAATACTGGAGTGGGTTGCCATTTGTTTCTCCAGGGGATCTTCCCGACCCAGGGATCCAACCCAGGTCTCCCACATTAGAGTCAGACACTTTAACCTCTGAGCCACCACGGAAGAACACAGGAGTAACATAAATCCTATCTTAAAAGATAATATAAAATACTGAGGAACAATTGAGGGTCTTGCAGAATCAGATGCAGTAGAATTAGCCCAGAAAGTGAAGAGACACTCACCAGGCATATGGCAGAGGGAATGTGTCTCTGAGGTAGAGGGGCAGCGTGCACACTGGGAGCTGTGAGGTCAAGGTGCTTTGGGAGAATCTATACATGACCGGAGTGTGGAGGGTGTGTGTACATCATGACAAGGGGCTGGAGAGGTAAGTAGGGGAAGAGCTTCCTACTACCCTGTCTGTTCTGGCTTAGTCTCTTCTTCAAGAGCCCCACTTAGTCCTGGTCAAGGGCCCCAAGCTGAGTGTGAAAGGAACATTGCCAGCAGTCACGGACACTGGCAGGTCCAGGTCACAAACTTCTCTGCCATCACCCACGTGGATCTTCCCCTGCTCCTCCTCAGTTTGCTTTCATCCACTTTGAGTGAATCCTGGGCCCTGACTCCAGCTGGAACACTGGTTTCTCACTCCTGACAGAGTCATGATTCTGGGCTCTTTTCTGATGGGCCCAAGCTTGTCACACAGTCCCTATTTGGACTGAACTTGAGGTTATGCTATGGCTCCAGCAGCAGCTTGCCCAGGCCAGTAAGGATCAGATCTGTGCTTCAGAAAGATGCAGTGTGTGGGTGGGAGGGCAGGGGAACAGAAGTTAAATGTGAATGAGTTGAGGACAACTCCACAGAAAGGGCCAATGGATAGAGAGGAGAAGGCTACAACTGCAGGATGCCATGGGAGAGACAGAAGATTTCAGAAGTACAGACAAGAAAGGATAGAAAGGAAGAAGATATTGGAGAGTTAGGGACAGGGAGCCAGGATTGACTTCCCAGACTCCACGTGAATAATTAGGTGACAGATATAATAGTGTCCTGGGTCAGGTTAAGTTGCAGCTCTGGAGCCCAGGGCCTACCAATTATCATGAGGGAGCTCATGACACAGGAAAAGAAATGCTGAGGTCCACATTTCACGGTTAGTTTCCAAGAAAGATTCACCTATGATGTCACCAATGTAATCTGAATCCACAGAGGAACAAAGAGTCCTCCTGACACACTGACAAGGAAGCCAACAGCAGATTTGGAGCTAACATTTTAGCTGGATTTTGAAGAAGCAGATGGCTCAAACAAACCTTTTCTCCAGATTCAATGACTGCTGTCAGGTCTTTCAATACCTTAGGCCTGTCTGAAGTAGGCCTGAAGGAAACACTATCAAACCTAATCTCTCTTTTACTGGGCCAGCGTGGTGGTGCTTGATGATAACGTGTCCAGGGCTGTTTCTTCGTAAGATCTCTGTACTCAATCACCCTTTGAACTGAAACCATCTGAAAGACACATGATATTACATGAGTTAGGAAGTGGAGGTCTTTTTTATGGATATTCAGAGATTGTAAATGAGATGTTCTATATTTTCATATAGTTGGTTAAGAATATCTCAGGTCTTATTATCACCGAGGGATAGAAGCATAAGTTGAATGAGGCCTCTGATGATTTGCCAACTTGTTCATTATCTTGTAACACTTTCACTTAGGGTCACTTCCTTCAACATTATATTAAAACTATAAGAATTACAAAATGGAATGCTAAAGATTTTATTTATCTATTTTTGCATATGAATAAAAATCTAGGGAGCTTTTTCAAAGAAAAGAAAACTTATGGACACCAATCAGTAATGTGTGGCTATAGAAAGGCCACATGTTATAGATAACAGCATTGGAAGGTCATCAAACCTCATTTTAATAGTTAATCACTTTCTACCCTATTAAAAGAAAGAAATGGAAAGATTTCATTTTTATTGTATTTCTCCTTTTAGGAGAAGGTACAAATACTCGAAAGAGGAGATAATTTACCCATTGACTAAGGTGTCCTGGTAGTAGTGGTAGTGTTAGTTGCTCAGTCAGGTCTGACTCTTTGCGACTCCATGAACTATAGCCGGTCAGGCTCCTCTGTCTGTGGAATTCTCCAGGCTAAGAATACTGGAGTGGATTGCCATTCCCTTCTCCAGGGGATCTTCCTGACTGAGGGATCAAACCTGGGTCTCCTGCATTGCAGGAAGATTCTTTACCGTCTGAGCTATAGGAAAGATCAAACAACCATAACTTGACACCTCAGATGGCTCCTTCTGAGACAGCTTATCTTGCAAAGAGGGACACCAGTAAATTCAGGTGTTCAACACACACAAGAATAAATACTCAAGTGTGCGTGTTTGCAGCGGGGGTAGCTACTGATTAACTAAAAAAAAATTCAAAATACTGAATTCTTCTTTTAACAAGAATGAAGAATTATCTATTAAGAAACATAAATAAATAAGCACCTAAGAAATTAGTTTGTATCCTCTCTAGGATTTCAGAACCTCCCTCCTACAGAGACATTTAATATGTTTGAAGACATCTGTGATGAATATACCTGTTGACATGGCACAGATAAGACTGAGAAAAAATGTATATATTTTATTTTACATTAAATTTAAATAAATGGAGGATGGAGGTTAAAAACCCGCAACTATTAGCTATGATATAAAATTAACAGTTTTAACATTTTACATAAGAATTCCCTTTATGCCATTTAAAGGAAGAAGCCTTGAAAAAGCTAAGAATGTAAGATAAACATCACCATATTCTCAGCTTCAACACTTTGCCTGATGCAACACTGGAGCATGCCCATGAGCGTGAGGGTGAGAAACAGGGCCAGGCCAACCTGCCCAGCATCCAAAGCTAAATGAGGAAGAAGAAAGGAAATAAAGTCAGTCCTGTTCTTCACCTTAATCTAATCCCTGCTCCTTCTGTCACTTTACAAAGAAGACTCCTTTATAATTATATTTAAGACATTTACATGTAATGATAATATTACTCATATTCTTACTACCTTGTTGATTGAGACCATGATACAGTGAAAAAATCCCATGATGAATTCAGAGACACTATCAGATGAGTTTATTAATCCAAACAGGATTGACATGACTGAAAGAGCTGACTCATTTGAAGAGACCCTGATGCTGGGAAAAACTGAGGGCAAGAAGAGAAAGGGACGACAGAGGATGAGATGGTTGGATGGCATCATCGACTCGATGGACATGGGTTTGGGTGGACTCCAGGAGTTAGTGATGAACAGGGAGGCCTGGTATGCTGAGGTTCATGGGGTTGCAGAGTCAGACACAACTGAATGACTGAATTGCACTGAACTGAATTATATATGGATGAGAAATAGAATTGTTATTCAGACTTCCATTATCATGGTTTCAAGAACCATTATGTATTTCCACTTTCTACATCCAAGAGACCTTCAGTTGAAATCACACACACACACACACACACAAAAAAAAAAACCGACAAGAGAATGAGTTCTAAAAGCCAGTGCTTTTAAATCTAAAACACAACTCTCATTGCTCCCCTCCTTCTTAAAGATTTTGATTCAATCTGCTACTATGAAATAGAGATGGTGAATTCATAGCACAGATGCCGACACTTGCTTATCTGATATCCACACAGCAGTGAGGAAACCATTTTTTTCTACAGAGAATCTTTTTCACTTCAGTGATTCAGGCACCTGTAACCAAGAAATTCAACTAACCCTAAGTCTAAAACCTAAAGCGCTAAACTGGGCCAAAACCTTAATAGTAGTAGACTTGGTTCTCTCCTCTCAACTACATGACACTACCAGGAATATTCACAGAAGGTCAGCTTGCTATATTTGACCTCATTCCATTTAAAGATAGAGAAAAAGATAAACGATTTCACTGAGGCACAAATGACTGTCTATGGACCACACTATGGAATCATCTGCTGCAAGCACTTCAACACAATCATTAGAACCAAACAGTATACATTAGATAAGACGGCAAGAGTTTAATTTAACACCTGTAAATGAAGCTATAAATGGTAAGCATACCACGAATGGTTATTCACATCGGTACTTACTTTCTGCCAGGATCAAGGACAGAAAGGCAACAACAGCGGCAAAGATGGCACAGACAACATCCAGATGCACAGCAAGCCATCGGGACGTCGTCAGAAGCAGGAACCGCGCCTCTGGGTTTGTGAACCGTAATAAACACAATATATAAGTAGAAAATCCATGTTAGTTGCTTCTAATAAGGGAATGTATTCTTCTCAGTTGAGCCACAGAAAATTTTTGCACGAGGCAGGACAGCAAAGTTACACACCCAGGGAATGTGAAGATTCCAGAAAGCTAGGTTTTCATACAATATAATGCATGGGAAACATAGGAATCAGTTCAGAGGCTTTATGGGAAGGATGCACTGAAAATTTCAATCCACAGGTTATAACATAACTACAACTCCAATAAAGAACATAGAAAAATGGTCTCATTGGTACATATCCTACGGTGCTGGGTAGCCTTAGCATGAGGCTCATCCTCTCCTAGGGCTGACTGTTTCTAGTCAAGAGCAAGAATCCAGCTCACACTCTGTGTCCAGCACCTTTTGAACTTTCTACAGGGCCCTGCACAGTGTTTATTTTTAGGAATCAGTTTCTAAATAACCATCAGTTAAAGGGATCTGCATACAGCTTTCAAAATACCATTTTATCATCAAAATACAATACAGATTGGAGACATGGGACAGGATTTGACAGATTTTGAGGAAATTCTGAAATTCCTACCTAGAAAAAAACTTCACTGATACAAAGGATAATACACATCAAGAGGATGGCAAATTTGATAGTCAGAAAACCATCTTCCTTAGTCAACTCTGCTGCCTTACTTGCTCTGAGATGACAACAAACTACACCCTGGGGTCCAAGAACCGTTACCACTTGCTTTTGTAAATAAAGTTCTATTGGCACAGCCATTTTCTGATGTATTATCTTTCCCCACTTTTGTGTTGCAACAGGAAAGTTAAGAAGTTGCAACAGAGAGAGTATAGAATGCAAAGCCTAAAATATTTCCTATCAGGTTCTTTGCAGGAAAAAAAAAAATTGCCGACTCCTATTCTAAAGAGACAGAAAGCCACAAGGCACAGTGATGGAAGGACAATGCAAGCCAGGCAGGGGAGAAAAGCATGTGGTGATGGGGAAGATGGGCACACAGAGGAGTGCTAAGAGGAAGGGGGAGGGGAGGCAGATGTGCAGAGGGGGATGAGGGGCAACACAGAGAGAGGTGCTGGCCAGTCAGGCCACCTAAGAGGGAGATCAGGCCTCAGAAGGTAGCACACCCCATCCTTAGAAATCATCTCCCAAAACTTACAGACCTGAATGCAAGTCCTGGTGTGCATCAAACAGTTTCTGAAACTTTTGTTCAGCTTTGTACACCCGAATGGTCCAGAGTCCCTGGAGAGAAGATGCTAAGTGGGAAAATACCAGGCTCCGTGCTGGGGATGCAGAGACAGACACACAACAAAGACAGTCAGGGATGATGGATGCGAGGAAACCACTGCCTCCCAGGCTCTGTGGTCACACATCAGGCTAAACAGTACACCTAGGGCTTCCTGGTGGACTGCCTGGGGGAGGAAGGATGACACTCCTTCTGGAGAAGATCCTCCACATGACCCTCAAGCTTCAGGTCATATTAAGCTGCACTCTAATGACCTGGAAACGAAAGATTCTGTCTGAACCCATTTTTGACCGAATTCATATCACAGATAAATTTAGATAAAGAAACACTTTAGTAGCTCATTCATCAAGGTCTTTCCCAAACATGTCTCCCTCCACTCCCTCCAAATTCTTTCCTGACAGGCAGAAATTGTTTACTCTGTGTGTGTGTGTGTGTGTGTGTGTATAGTTGCTTTACAATAATGTGTTAGTATCAGGTATATGGCATCGTGATTCAATTATTTTTTCTGATTTTTTCCAGTTTAGGTTATTGTAAGATACTGAGTAAAATTCCCTGTGCTGTACAATATATCCTTGTTCCTTACTTATTTGATGCCTTGTAGCATGTACTTCCCCTTCATGGATCATTGCCTTGTTGTGGCAAAAGGGCTTGTATAACTTAATGAAGCTATGAGTCAAGTCATGCAGGGCCACCCAAGATGGATGGGTCATATTGAAGAGTTCTGACAAAACATGGTCCACTGGAAGAGAGAATGCCAAACCACCCCAGTATTCTGGCCGTGAGAATGCCATGAACTGTATAAAAAGGCAAAGAGACATGACACTGAAAGATTACACCTCAGATCAGAAGGTGCTCAATATGCCACTGGGGAAGAGTGAAGGACAATTAGGAATAGCTCCAGAAAGAATGAAGCAGCTGGACCAAAGCAGACACTACCTTCAGTTGTGGATGTGTCTGGTGATGAAAGTAAAGTTGGATACTGTAAAGAACAATATTGCATAGGAACCTGGAATGTTAGATCCATGAATCAAGGTAAATTGGATGTGGTCAAACAGGAGATGGTAAGAGTAAACATCAACATCTTAGGAATCAGTGAACTAAAATGGACGGGAATGGGTGAATTTAATTCAGATGACCATTATATCTACTTCTGTGTGTAAGAATCCCAGAGAAGAAATAGAGGAGCCCTCAAACTCAATAGAAGAGTCCAAAATGCAGTACTTGGATGTAATCTCAGAAACAACAGTTTCTCGGTTTCTTTCCAAGGCAAACCCTGCAGCACCACAGTAATCCAAGCCTATGCCCCAACCACCATTGCTGAAGAAGCTGAAGTTGATCAATTCTATGAAGATCTACAAGACATCCTAGAACAAACACCAAAAAGGACGTCCTATTCATCATAAGGGATTGGAATGCAAAGATAGGAAGTCAAGAGATATTTGGAGTAACAGGCAAGCTTGGCCTTGGAGTACAAAATGAAGCAGGGCAAAGGCTAACAGAATGCAACCAAGAGAATGTGCTAATAGCAAATATCCTCTTCCACAACACAAGAGACAAATATTCACATGGACATCACCAGATGATCAATACTTAAATCAGACTGATTATATTCTTTGTAGCCAAAGATGGAGAAATTCTATATAATCAGCAAAAACAAGATCTGGAGCTGACTCTGGCTCAGATCATCAGCTCCTTGTAGCAAAATTCAGGCTTAAACTAAAGCAAGTGGGTTAAACCACTAGGACATTCAGGTACAACCTAGATTAAATCCCCCATGATTATACAGTGGAGGTGACAAATAGATTCAAGGGAGTAGATCTGGTAAACAGAGTGCCTGAAGAACTATGGACAGAGATTCATAATATTGTACAGGAGGCAGTTAACAAAACCACTCCAAAGAAAAAGAAATACCAAAAGGCAAAGTGGTTGTCTGAAGAGGCTTTACAAATAGCTGAGGAAAAAGAAGCTAAAAGCAAGGGGGGAAGGGGAAAGGATCACTCAACTGAGTACAGAGTACTTCCAGAGAATAGCAAGAGAGACAAGAGTGTCTTCTTCAATGAACAATTAAAAGAGGAAATAGAGGAAAACAGCAGAAAGGGAAAGACTAGTGATCTCTTCAAGAAAATTGGCACTATCAAAGGAAGACTGCACGCAAAGATGCGCACAATAAAGGACGGAAATGGTAAAGTGTTAATAGAAGCAGAAGAGGTAAAGAAGAGATGGCAAGGATGCACAGAACTGTACAAAAAATATCTTAATGACCTGGATAACCAAGATGGTGTGGTCACTCAGCCAGAGTCAGACATTCTGGAGTGTGAAGTCAAGTAGGCCTTAGGAAGCACTTTTGTCAATAAACTACTGGAGGTGATGGAATTACAGCAGAGCTATTTAAAATCCTAAAGTATGATGCTATTAAAATGCTTCACTCAATATGCCAGCAAATTTGGAAAACCCAGCAGTGGCCACAGGACTGGAAAAGGTCAATCTTCATCCCAATTCCCAAGAAGGGCAGTACTAAAGAATGCTCAGACTACTAACAATTGTACTCATCTCCATGCTAGCAGGGTTATGCTCAAAATCCGTCAAGCTAGGCTTCAGCAGTACATGAACCAAGAAATTCCAGATGTACAAGCTGAGTTTAGAAAAGAAAGAGTAACCAGAGATCAAATTGCCAATATCCTTTGGTCATAGAAAAAAAAATTGCCAATATCCTTTGGGAATTCCAGAAAAACATCTGCATCTGTTTCATTGACTACATTAAAGCCTTTGACTGTGTGAGTCATAACAAACTGTAGAAAACTCCTAAAGAGATGAGAATACCAGAACATTTTACTTGTCTCCTGAGAAACCTGTGTGTGGATCAAGAAGCAACAGTTAAAAACTCATATGGAACAACTCATTGGTTCAAAATTGAGAAAGGAGAATGACAAGGTGGTTTATTGTCACCCTGTTTATTTATCTTATATGGAGAGTACATCATGTGAAATGCCAGGCTGGATGACTTACAAGCTAGAAATAAGACTGTGGGGAGAAATATCAACAACCTCAGATATGCAGATGATACCATTCTAGTGGCAGAAAGCAAAGAGGATCTAAAGAGCCTCTTGATGAAGATGAAAGAAGAGAGTGAAAAAACTGACTTAAAACTCAGTATTAAAAAGATTAAGATCATGGCATCCAGTCATATTGAGGTGAGGTGAGGTGAGGTGAAGTTGCTCGTCATGTCCGACTTTTTGTGACCCCGTGGACTAGCACCTACCAGGTTCCTCTGTCCATGGGATTCTCCAGGCAAAAATACTGGAGTGGGTTGCCATTTCCTTCTCCATCAGTCACATTACTTCATGGCAAATAAGAGGGGAAAAATTGGAAGCAGTGACAGATCTCCTCTTCTTGGTCTAAAAATCACTATGGATGGTGACTGGAGCCATGAAATTAGAAGACAGCTGCTTCTTGGAAGGAAAGCTATAAAGAATATAGCTATTGTATTCAAAAGCAAAGACACCACTTTGCCTACAAAGGTCCATATAATCAAGGTTATGGTTTTTCCAGTAGTCAGAGAAGACTCCTGAGAGTCCTTTGGACAGCAAGGAGAAGAAACCACTCAATCTAAGGGAAATCAACCCTGAATATTCATTGGAAGTACTGATGCTGAAGCTGAAGCTCCAATACTGTGCCACCTGATGTGATGAGCCGACTCATTGGAAAAGACCCTGATGTTGGGAAGATTGAAGGCAGGAGAAGAGGGTGACAGAGGATGAGATGGTTGGATGGCATCACTGATTCAATGGACATGAACTTGGGCAAACTCCAGAAGACAGAAAGGGACAAGGAGGCCTGGCGTGCTGCAGTCCGTGGGGTCATGAAGAGCTGGACATGACTTGGCAACTGAACAAAAGGGTGCAAACATATCCCAATATTCCACAGGGCCTGTGCCAAAGTTCTCAGACTCTCTAGGTCAGACAGTGAAAAAAATCTTGAACTGCTTCTTGAAAAAAGCCTCAGGAGATGCCCTTCTCTCTACTGCCCTATGGATAGAAAGTGACCCTTGTCCCAGGCAAAGATCTCTTTCAAGTGTTCCTTCTGGAACAACCCCTCTTTGAATGTACCAAAACCCTGCTTTGCAACAAGACTGGTGACTGACTCCATTTCATGGGTGGCTTCAAATCATAAAATGTCTGAAGTCTTGTCTACACAGAAGACTGGATGGAGCTCATCACTTCCTCTTCTACTTCCCCAGGTCCTACCATCCTACTGAGTCACACAGGTAGAATGTCACACACACTTGGACTCTACTACACTGTCATGGATTCAAACACCTCAGAAAACCAGACCTCACAGAAGTTTAGCTGGTTCTCTGATGTCTTAATTTTTTTATATAGATTTTATGAAACGGATACTCACTACCCATTATGCAATTACTTGGGATAAATGCCTCAAGAATTTATTATTAAAAACAAAATATGCAAATGCCACAAAAACTCCTTTGTCATGATGAACTTAGATTTTTATTTTTCCACATAGTAGATCCTAAGAACCATGGACTCAATATTCTTCTCTTCTTGGCTTGGTTTCTAGAAGGTTAAATTAGTATGCATCTGCAGTAACTATCTACAGTTGAGGTTTCTGATATCAATACAAATATCTTCCTTCTTTCCTTTTTGGCTATTGTCTGGATATTTAAAAGGCTTATACCTTTTAAAAATATATAACACTTATACTTTGCTTATGATTTTTTTCTTTTAATATTGATTAAATATGTTTTCACATTAATGAGACAAGCTTTTAATTATTTCATCTTCTGTGATTATCTGTAGAATAGAATGATTAATCATAAAATGTGTTTCCCATCATTCTAAACTAGAAATTTGAATGGAGTAATAGACTAAATGCATGCTGTGCAGATTATCCTCCTGTGTCCTCCTAAGAGGTTTATTTCCAGCATCTTTTGTGAATAGCTTTGGGGAGGGGGACCACAAACAGTGTGGCATCCCCCCAAACACGAGTGATGATAAACGGCAAACCTGAAAATAATAGGGCTTATCTTTTCAATACATTTAACAACTGCAACTTACTTTCCATCTGCTATGTATGTGAAATAATGTATTTTTCAAATGTATCATTTCTGCCATGAGTATATTTCCTGACACTTCCTTTTCCTAGTCTTTTCCTTTCCTTGTCACTTAAACTTCAGGGGAAGAAAAATTCCTGTTTTTCTTTTGCATTTGTTCTAACAGGGTTTCTCTGGTGGCTCAGATGGTAAAGAATCCGCCTGTAATGCAGGAGACATGGGTTTGATCCCTGGATTGGGAAGATCCCCTGGAGAAAGGAATGGCACCCCATTCCAGTATTCTTGCTTGGAAAATTCCATGGACAGAGGAGCCTGGTGGGCTACAGTTCTAACAGGATGAAATATTTTAGTTTTTAGAAAAATGTGTACTGAGTGGCTGCTCTGTTAGGAAGTATGCCATGAACAAGATAGCATCAGTCCCTGTTCTCATGTGCTCACATTCATCCTCCTTGAGTGAAAATATAAAGTGCAGCTGACCTGCTGCCAGCTCCATTTGCCTTAATGGCCACACTGACTCACAGTGGCCATAACACTCCACACCAAATGTTAACTTAGTAAGAAATTTCAGGAGACAGAATCTGCAGGTCTGATTTCAAAGGTCTGATTAATTACAACAAAAATGGAAGCCATCCTGCATTACCCTCCCAATGTTACAGCCCGGTACTCACTTGCACATTCCAGGTGTTTCACATCACATGACGTTTCTGAGAAATATTGCCAGAGAATATAGAAAATGATGCCAACGAGGGTCAGGGGGATCAAAATCCAAGGAATCACCACCACCATCACACCCACCACACCAATCACAAGAAGAAATGCCTGAAATAGTGAAAATAGATACAGAGCCTCCTTATCAAGGATACTTTTCAAAGATCAACTTTAAAGTTTTATTTTCTTTTAGGACTCAACTCCTTTCTTTGAAAGTCTTATTGGAATGGCAAGGAATGCGCTTCCATCCAAAGAAATAAAGTCATAGTTGGTCCTCGTGACATTTATTGCATGTGTCAAACACTCTAACAAAAACTTTATAGGTATCAGCTCTTTTGATACGCTCAGTAGCCCTTTGAAGAAAGCATTATTGTTTTTAACAGATGAGAGAATATTTGAGACTCAGAGAGAGCAAGACTTGAATCCAAACCATCAGGAGCTAGTTGGTGTTCCTGGAGAGATGAGATAGCTGATACCACAGGTGAGGAAGCGAGAAGCCTCAACTATACACTTTGAGATGAAAAAAATGGTTCATTGCAAATTTAGTGTCTAGAAAAGCAGGAAAAAATTCAAAAATTGACCTTTGGAAGTAGGAATTCCTCTTTCTTGGTTTTCTATGCATAGTTAATATTTACTGAGTGCTGACTGTATATAGACCCAAACATTCAATACTGCACATGTATTAACTCATTACTCTTCACAATAGCCTTATGGAGTAATATTATCTCATTTTACAGTTGGAGACACTGGGGCACCTTGATCGAGATTGCAAAGCATAAATCAGGAAGCTGGAGAGCCCAGATTAGGAGCTTTTATGATATATTTAAGCTTTCCTCCAACATATAGCCATCTTTCTATCATGCTAAGTACGCAAAATGTCTGTTTCAAAGGCCAATGTCTTTGAAACAACAGCAGATGCCATTTATCAACTGTCTACTATATGGAAGACACCATGCTAAGAGGTCTATGACAATCACTTAATTATCATCTCATCCCATGATGTGATTTTTATCTTGGGAAGTGACTTCAGCCTAAGAGGACAGCAGGAAGAATAGAAACCAAACACTGGATGATGCTGATTTAAGTATCCATCTTTATCAGGAAAAGTATATCATGGTACATGGAATCTGGCAACAGGAATGCAACCAACACAGTGTCTGCCTGCTCTGGAAGTGGGGTCAATAGTGGGGACATGGAGGTTCACACAGTCTAAGTCAAGGCCTCTTAAGTTTATGATCTCAGGTGGAGACAAATCCATAACACTCTGTACAAGTCAGAGTACTGAAGAAACACGAGGAAAAACATGTGAACACTTTTTTGAGAATTCTAACAAGAGACTGATGACTGAATTTCACAAGCTGGTTTTAACAAACAGAAAGAGTAGCATAAATGATTTGCAGGTAGTAATGAGAGTTGACAGAAATTTTGAGGATAAAGGAGCCTGGCTGGGAGGGTTAAAATGCTTGTCTGAGTTAACACTGGTTATTCTGGGTCTTCTCAGCACCCTCACCTATATCCTGTGTTCACCAGCCCAGAGCCTCCCCACCTGGTCACCCAGGGCAGCTGGGCCTGGGAGGCATCTCAGAGGGATGGGTTAGTGGGATGATGTCTGTATCACAGAGACTCAGGTTATCCTTTCACAGCTCTTCCTGATCAGTTTTCTTTGAGGATCCTCACAACCATCTTGTGAATGAGGAAAGCAAGAACTTCATTTCCTCTTACAGATAAGAAACATGAGTCTGGGAGGGTAAGTGTTTATCCTAGATTTTCCTAGAAGTTACTGCAGGTCAGGAAGAAAGACAGGAGCAGTTTGTACTAAGGGAATCCCAGAGCCACAGCCATAGGCAGAAGGACCCTGGAAGGAAGAAGAAACTTCCAGAACTGACTCTGTGTTCAAGAGCCCTACGGAACCAAATTGTATTATCTGGATGGAGACCCATGTGCTCTTTCTGTTTCTCCCCATCTCTGCCATGTATCAACGTAAAACTCAGAGTGAAAAGGATCAAATTTCGAAGGAATAAATTCCAATCCTAAGTGGCAAAAAGTAGGCCTGTCTGATCTCTCTCCTAGTAGACCTACTGATGAATAATTTCATATACCTACTGGATTAACTGATGCAGCCCACTCAGCTACTCTTTTCATGCTCATGGGAGGGGTCCTTCCAGTTCCTTCTGATCTTAAGTAAAGTTACTAGGCATGCCATTGCTGGTTGTCAGTTAAAAAAAAAAAAACAACTTGCTAAAACATCAGTTACAAAACAGCCAAATTATAGGGTTCTGCTGGGAACAAGCATGGGGAATCCTTCCCGTGGCAAAGGTCATGAGGAAAGGGGCCTGACAAAATGCAAAGGCAGGATCAGGCCTCAGGGGTCCCCCTGGACTTTCTCGAGCATCTACCCCACAAACCAGAGTCTGCCTGCCTTACAGCATTATGCTTTCCACCTATTCTTCTGACATTACAGAGGGGCTATCCCTGACCACCTTTCTCTAGAAAAAGTTAACTTAGAGCTTCAGTTAACAGTCTCCTGCATATGAAAGGAGCGTCTCAGCTCAAACCCCACTGATGGCTCTCTAACTTACCTGATAGGTTTACCCGGACTTTTACAACTACGCATGTGCCACGAGAGGCACAGCAAGCCTAAAACATAGAGCCTTTCAAAGAGTTAAAAGTTATTAAAGTCGTGCTGGTGTAGGATTTCATCATTGGGCCAATGCTTGTTGCTAAGTTCCCATATCTCTTATCCACTGTGCACCAGGGAGTGCGTTAGTTAACATAGTTGGAATATAAGAAAACAAAATAGTAGCCTTGAAATTAATCACATTAGACTTTTGAGCTAATTGGTTCTTTCTTTGTTGTAACTGACTGTACCTTTGCTCCATGAGAAATGTAACTTAGTTTGATACTTTCTGAGGCTGACATAGATTAGAAATATAAAGAAAAAACACTTTGAGGGAAAATAAGTTTTCTGGTTGAGCAGCCTTTATCAAAAGAGGGTCATAAAATGTTTCACAGGCCTCCAAGACCAGAAAGTAATGTACACAACATCATTTGTGGGAAAGGTATAAAAGTTCTTTTTGAAAATAAAGTAATGGGCCTCGCTTGAAGAAGCTTGGTCACCCCGTGTCTTTTTTTTCTCTCTCTTACTTTCTTTTTCAGGCTGATCCCTTGAGCACAGAGGCTCCCTGCATTCACTTATCTGCCTGGGTTTCTAAGACTTGAACAGGAAGATGTTCTGCCTCTTCACTCCCTCGGGAGACCAGGAGGGCACCTCTGGCCTAACGTAGATGGTGAAAGTCTCTTGTCTTGAGACTTTACTGATTTTCTGTGTAAACCGAGGAATACAGCCTCTTTTTTTCCTCTATTTTTTTCTCCTCTCTCTCAGTACACTATTTTTCCCTAATCTCTCTTTATATCTCTAATTAAATGATTCTTTCCTAATTGCTGACTCCATCCCCACTTCAAATTACCCTGGATCCACCAGGGCTGGACCCTGGCAGGGTTCTGTTTTTTTTTTTTTTTTTAAAGCAGATTTATATCATTTGATTGGACAATATTCACCAGTTTCAATAACCTGATTCTCTCCAGTTAAAGTCCTTTTATTAATATGACTAATCCAGCCTGGCAGATTACCTGGGAAACAGAGGCAAGATCAAAATGAAGGGCTCCATGGAGCCCTCCATGGAGCTGTACCAATACTTTTTCCTTGGGTGCCTGTTCCAGAGCTATTACTAATGCCCTCAGATGTACCCAAGTTAGGTGAGGTCCTTCAGATTTCATGTCCCTAAATTTGGAAGCAATTCAAAGAGGCTGTCCTTAAGAATTTTATTCTACTTTTTGGTCATACTATAGCCATGGGCTTCCCTGCCAGCTCAGTTGATAAAGAATCTGCAATGCAGGAGACCCTGGTTCAATTCCTGGGTTGGGAAGATCTACTGGAGAAGGGATAGGCTACCCACTCCAGTATTCTTGGGCTTCCCTTGTGGCTCAGTTGGTAAAGAATCCGCTCACAATGTGGGAGACCTGGATTCTATCCCTGAGTTGAGAAGATCCCTTGAAGAAGGTAAAGGCTACCCACTCCAGTGTTCTGACCTGGAGAATTGCATGGACTGTATACTCCATGGGGTCACAAAGAGTCGAATACCACTGAGTAACTTTCACTTTCTCTATAGCCAGTCTCATAGTGGATCAGATATTATATTATAAAAACATATACAATGTCTTCATTTACATTTATGTGTACCTATGTATATATGTTTGTGAATCTTTTATTACCATCTATCTCAAACTCTTTATAAAAGTTAGTAAAAGACAAAAATGGTATATAAGCAAAAAGCTAACACTCTGAAGAAGGAAAAGGAAGATTCTGGTACACAACAAACATCCCTTCCTTGAAAGTAATCTCATTTCCTACTTCTGTATTCCCAGGAATTCCAAGGAGTCTAATCTAAACTACACACATTAATTACCCCCATCAGATTGGATTTCAGGCCCATCTGAAGGCCACCTCTTCAAAGCCAGTGCTTCTGCTCCTCTGTCACACCATGGCACAAAGACAATGATGTGTCTATAGCAAGAAACGTGCTGACCCAGAAGCAAGTAACCTAGTCCTTTGCCTCAAGACATAAGGGGAAATCATTATGTTGATATACTTATTTTCCATTTGGAGCACACCATTTTGAGAATTCTACCCAATGCTTATGAATCCACGTGAACAAATACAGAAAATTCTTGGGTGAAATCTATCACTTGAGAATACATGGTGACTTTTTGCAATTCAGAATAATTCATTAGTTTGCAGAGAATGACAACCTATACCTGTAGGAGAAATTCTACTAGTCTGGTATTGTGCTGAGACAGGGTTTGGGGCTAATCTTCATGAATAATGGTAAGTCCATTATTACCACCCTTCAGTGTGCTCTGGTGCTAGCATCCAGGGGAGGAGAGATGGTGTGTTAAAAGATTTATGGACCCAAAGAATGATAAAAATCTCATGGAGTTGGAGCCTAAGAGGGCACTCATTTCAACCACTGGAACAGCTTAATATTACCCAAGGACATATCAGCATGTATACGTGCTCAGTCATGCTTGACTCTCTTTGTGAACCCACAAATTGTAGCCCATCTGGCGCCTCTGTCCCTGTGATACTGGAGTGGGTTGCCATTTCCTCCTTCAGGGGATCTTCCTGATCCCAGGACTGAACCCCAAATCTCCTTCATTGACAGGCAGATTCTTTACCACTGAGCCACCTGTGAATTCCAGGACATATCAGAGCAGGAACTATTTTTCCTTGATGTGATGATGATGTCATATGTTCCAAAGTGATTGCGATTTTTCTCTGGTCACAGTAAAATTCATACCTGAGGTCTATTTTATTTGAAGATGCACTTTGAAAATAATATGACCAGTAAACCTCATGCCTATTAGAATTTTTGTCCTTTCTACATTTTCCTCCTAACTCTAGGTCTTCCAAAGATTGATAAATAACATGAGTGATATGACAGCAAGTAAACATTTTTTTAGATGTTTCTTTTTTTTTTCTATATCTTCTTTCTGTTTAAAGTTTTGCATTTTCTCAGTTAAGCCTTACTGTTATGAAACTGCTGAGTATTTATGGGAGACAACTGGTAGACCTCTGAACCAACAGAATCAAACCAGATTGTTCAATATATTCTGAAGAGAAGATCAATTTTTACATTTTCTATTTCATGCATCATGAACTGGTACATTGATACCAATGGAAATAAAAAAACTAGATTTCATACACTAGTGAATGCCAAGAAATTCAACTGCATCCACACCAGGTCCACTTTCCCAGTGCAGGCAAGCAACCTGGTTTGACTGTCAGGATGTGTAAGGTAGAGACCCTGTCAACTAAGGAAGGGAAGTCTGATGAGCACTCAGAAAGAATCCTCAGAAAGAATGCTGTCCTGTGAGCAGCTGTTTCTGACAAACCACACTGTCATCTATATGAACTGTTAATGAAATATACACAAAAGCATTAAAACAATGAAAAGAAAATAATGCTTGGGGAAAATGTGCAAGCTTTTGTTTAAAAATCTGCCCATTCAAAAAATGGAAAAATAAGACATAATCTCATTGGCAGTGCCCATGATAAATTTTCTCATAATATTGAACATTTTCAATTCTCTAGATCTAGCTGACAACCAAAGAAATGGTAGCTATTACCCCACCCTTCCAAATGCCAATAATGGATGACATTTCATGAGGCTTGCCATGTGTATCGGCTCTCAGGTATTTCAGAAGCATTATTTAATTTTGTTCTCACATCAAATCTGAGTAGGAAAGATCATCCTCTCCACTTATAAAGCAGGAAACTGATGCTTAGAGCCATTTAGTAATTTGTCCAAAGTCTGATAAGTCAATCATTCTGACACCAAGTCTGTTCTAATTTCTGCCTGATACCGTTTCCCATAGAGACAAAAAAAATTGATATCTAAAAAATTAGTATCTAAATATACTACCTTGTTATATATTTCCTTCCATCTGCATTTTCTAGTTCTGTTGGGTTTCCTGTGATTTTATCTGAAATTGTACCAGTCTGAGATTCCCAGCTATGAGGGTATGACAGCCTACTCAGCTCACAGAAGGGAATGGTCATTAAAATATCTTTAAAATGCTAACAGAACACCCTACTAATTTTATTCAGTACATAAATCCGCTGTACACAAAAGGAGGCTGAGTATTTTAAATGTTCATTTGCATCATGGTAAAAAAGCACTTAAATTTCATCAGGAATTCATATGGTATATCCTAGCACTGCAGTTTTTAGCATATTCCTTTCACAAGCATAATTTGAAATACAAGACCCTGTTTACCTTTTTAGCATTTAACGTCCAAATTACTTAACAGTCCTGTAGGAATGCCTAGGTATCTACTCACATGTTACTTTCAACTAAATTCCAAGGGATTCTGTTCGTGATAATCTCTGTGAATATTCTGCCAAAAAACATGTTTTCTATAAACACAAATAAAAATGTATTCTACTTATTTCATGAAAATAAATATGCCACCTATACTTTTGGCTTATTCTATTCATTTGAATTCTCTCTTGCTTGCTCTCATATCCATATTAGGCACAACATGAAATATGTATTCAATCATAAATCCACTTAGTAGATGGTACTTTGATAACATTTAAAAAAATACAGTATCATGAGGATTGTCAACAGTTCAAAAGAATTCAAAGCTTTTAATTCTGCTGACTCTTAAGACTCTTAAGAATTCTGTTTCAAATTGTGATAAGCACAAATCATCTTGATCACTTTAAACTATTAGTGATCTTGCAGAAGATATAACTTGCAATAAACAAATTGAGTTTCACTTCTTGGTAAGAAAACAAGACAAGATTTCCTTGTAATTATTGAGGGAAATTATTATTTTTTTATCAATAAGCAGTTTATTCATGTAGGTGTAGAAGAGATTCTTCTACCTATTTATTCTGAAACATATAAGATTAAAACTATAAACTTTCAATGAAATGACTATTACACAGATTATCACATGTGCTGCTGGCTAACACAAGATTCTTGTGGAGGTAGTAACACCCTGAGCAGACCACACAAAATTCTGAAAGGACTGAGAAGGAAAATGTAATTCCTATCAAACAATATTCATTACCCTTCAATTGCAGGGTAAGTTGAAGCAAAAGGAAAAACCTGGAAGACTTTAAAATGTAAACTCCTGAGCTTAGTACCAACTTAGTGTCAGTACTGAGTCTGCATATATGCTGATGTGGTACCCTGCATGTCTCAGGAGGTTCAGAGACCAGCTCTGGTCCCCAGATCCCTCCTATATCAATCAGCTCTGCTTCCTCACCCAACTCCGTTAACTGTTAAATCAGAACATTACAGAACATTNGCTTAGTACCAACTTAGTGTCAGTACTGAGTCTGCATATATGCTGATGTGGTACCCTGCATGTCTCAGGAGGTTCAGAGACCAGCTCTGGTCCCCAGATCCCTCCTATATCAATCAGCTCTGCTTCCTCACCCAACTCCGTTAACTGTTAAATCAGAACATTACAGAACATTGGTATGTCTTATCTATATGATATGTGTGTGTGTGTGCACTCAGTCATATCTGATTCTTTGGTATCCCATGAGCTATAGCCCCCCAGGATCCTCTGTCCATGGGATTTTCCAGACAAGAATACTGGAGCAGGTTGACATTTCTTTCTCCAGGGGATCTTCCCTACTCGGGGATAGAAACTGTGTCTCTTACATCTCCTGCATTGGCAGGCAGATTCTCTATGATGGGATCTATACAAACCCTAACACTAAGATTCT
This sequence comes from Raphicerus campestris, assembly GCA_006410735.1. Lineage (NCBI taxonomy): Eukaryota > Metazoa > Chordata > Mammalia > Artiodactyla > Bovidae > Raphicerus > Raphicerus campestris. Next base: position 21,802 of record SJYW01044796.1, read on the forward strand.
CTAAACCTGCCTTTCCTTGGGATACATTAATCACATTCCTCATCCCTCATTCGGCTGTCTTGGATCTTTTCACAACTGCACCAGCTCTGGGACCTGGGTATCCTTCAATTCTCTCCCAGTGAGAGTCACAGCTAACTCCACTGACAAATGGAATGCTGTGATTTGGTTCACAATTTGTTAACCAGCACAACAGAAAGCATTAGGGAAACGTGGAACACTTCTTTCTTCATGTTCAGTGTATCTCATTGACCAGTAGCTTGCTTTCTATCTTTTGTCAAGGTTAAAGCTTATCACAAGATTCAAGACTGGAGTCCAACTTCTTGCTACTTTTAAAAGGCACATCTTAAAAATGACAGCACATAAAAGTGGAAATGAAATGCTATAAAATGTACCCCATAAAACACTAACCAAAAGAAAGCTGGAGTATATACCTATGCCACTCAGAACATAAAGTTAGGAAGGATTCCTAGAAATAAAGGAGAATATTTCATAAGAACACAGGGTCAGTTTATCCAGAAGGTATTTTTCCTTAAGTCTAAATTTATATAATCCTAATAACATAGATTTGAAATATATAAAGGAAAATTTGATAGAACTCAGGCGAAACAGACAACTTCGTACTTATAGTAGGAGATTTAAACTCACCTCAGTAACTGATAAAACAAGCAGATAAAAATCAATAGGAATGTAGAAGATTTTGAAAACATGATTAACAAAGTTAACTTAATTAAGAAATTCACAATACTGCACTCAATAACTATTTAATACATTCTTTTCAATTACATACATGCTGTACTAAAGCAAGAATCAACAAATTTCAGGGGACAGAAATTACACAGAATATAATCTAACCTATGTGGATATAATTAGAAATCAGTAACAAAAAGGTAGCTAAAAAAAATCAATAAATGTTTAGAAGCTCAACGACACACTAGAAAATATGAATAGTACCTAGTTTAAAATTACAATAAAATTAGAAAGTATTCTGTTTAAAAATATAAAAGTAAATGGAAAACTACTAATATTAAAATTTTGAGAGCTACAAACTAAGGTTGCACTTAGTGGAAATTTACAGCCAGATAAAAACTGGCAGGTGTCTAGAATCCATGTCAGATATCTGGAAGGCAGAGGGAGAAACACTTACTACATTGCTGCTTCAGACCAACCTTGATGTGACTGTGTAGCAGCCATTCCTACCCCAGGTATTACTCATGATAATACAGCCTCCCAATCATAACCTCACCTTTCTGTTACAAACAAGGTCTTTTATTTGAAATAATAAGACATATCACCAAGCCAAAAGGCCCACCTCAGCCCCCATGAAAAGGCCTTGAGAAACAAGCACTTTGATTTTCTCTGTGAGAACTCTGATACAGCTGTTAATATTACCTGGATGAACTCTTGAATTATCTGGGGCAGCCAGTCATCCATGTACCCAGTGTCATTGGAGACATGATTTAAAATTCTTCCTGCAACAACAGGACATGAGAAATGACTCATTTCCCCAGACAAGCCCTTTATGAAAAGCAATTCATGAGCAAAATAAGGCAATGTTTTAAAAGTATATGTATTTATTAATAATAGATTACCAATTCATATGAAATAAGCCAGTGTCAGTGGAAAAGAAAGAAAACAGGATGTTATCTAAAAAGAAGTACAAATACCACCAAACAGAAGTGGGTGGAGAGCTGAAATTGACCCTTGATTTTTAAAAAATGGTGGGAATCTTGCGGCAACATCAGGAAAGGTTGGTGAATTTGAGAATGTTCCCTCCTTTTAGATCCAACCCATCTAAGACACTTTCCAAGTCCTAAGTCAGTAAATAAACACTTGCAAAATACTGAAGTTAATCCTAATTGTTACACCAATTTTACTTTAGTTATCAAAACTAACCTTGGTAACCAATAGTTTTAAAATAAACATAACTACAACCTCTCTGTAATTTTTTTTTCCTTAAGATGGTTCACAGCACCTCACATTTTGAGAAATTTTGCATATCTGCCATTTCCATGTTGTGACTTCACTATTTAAGGAGTAAGTTTTCACAGGGCATCAGGTATGACAAACATAGACTCATGCTTACGCATCCAAGAAGACCAGAGGGATGGAGGCAGGAAACCAGAAATATTGTCTGACAACAAAAGATCACTTCTTATCATTGACTTTATATCCCTTCTCAGAATTCATACAATTCATAAAGGCTGCAGGATTGGAAGATGAGAATTTCTATTAAACATTCAGTCTTTTCAACGATTTAGTTAAAAATGGAAGCTACACAGAAAGTCTATCTTGGTTTTTGTTGTAGGCAACTCCTGAGAAATGTGTTTCTCTAGACCCTTGAGCTCCTTTTATAATTGGGGCTTCAGGAAGCCAGCCTGCAGGTGAAGCCTGGGATCCCTACCTGCTTTTCCTGACCTCTATCAGAGATGATTTCCTCCCCTAGGACTTGAATATCAAGTCTCAACTAGATGATGAATGAGCAGCGGTTAGGGGATGCATTTCTGTTGCAGGGATGTGAGGCTCTGTTGTTGTCCACAAGGCATTTGGCTCACCAGAAGCACACGGTGTGCCCATGGCAGGAGTTGGAGTCAATGAAGGCTTTCACCCTTGGCTAGACCAGCGTTACAGGGTGGGCCTCAATTTTCCCATCTCAGACTTAGGAAATACACATGGAGAAACTGTCTTTTAGTGACACTTTTGGCAGGCATGTGACAATTTTTCTGAGACTCCAAAAATGCCTGTTTTAGAGGATGATTTTCATAATTAAATGGGCTCATGCAGTTGAAAGAACCCAGTCATAATGCCAGGTGAATTACCAGGTGCTCAGCCATGAAGATGAGAGAATGACCTCCAGGTTCTGCAGCATCATGTCACCCAGGAAAGTGCACCAGGAGCTGCAGGAGAGTCCATTTAGTAAAATGTAGATTCTGATTCAGGAGTGATTCAGATTCTGATTCAGAATTCAGCCAGGGGAGCTAGAGAGTCTACATTCCCTCCAAGCTGCCAGATGAGGCCCTTTCTGTTATTGCTCGGACCAGGCTTTGAGGGGAAAGAGGACGGGTAATTATTTAATCAGTTCTGCTTCAAGAACATTAAAACAAAATTGGCAATTTTTCCACATATTCTTATGAACTTTGTGGTCCTCCTAGTCATTTTTTAACATCTCAAAGTAGCAATGCCAAAATAAGAAAAATATAAGTCAAAAATATTAAAGGCATAGCATAAATGCTGGTGATTTACTTGATGGAAAACTGCAACTTTTTAACAGAGGCAAG
>SJYW01044803.1:0-18139 GCA_006410735.1 Raphicerus campestris
AAGGGCCAAGTCTTTTCTCTGTGTCATTCCAAACATCCATTTCATCTGTTACATTATCAAGCATTCAATCAATGTTTGCCAAGTTAAATTACTTAAGGGCCTCAGCATTTTGGGTTAAGATGTTGTCTCCATTTTTATCAAAATGAGGCTGTCATTTGAAAATAGCAGCACAGTGACCAAGTGCGTCCATTTTCCTCTAACTATGGTTAGGTTATCAGAACAACAAAAGGCAGAGAAACGTTCTTTTTTTATTGAGGTATAATTGATTTAATATTATAGTAGGTATACAACTAAGTAATTTGATATTTTTATAGACTATACTCCATATAAAGTTATTGTAAAACATTAGCTATATTCCTTGTGCTGTATATTATATCCTTGTAACTTACCTATTTTATACCTAGTAGTTTGCACCTCTTAATTCCCCTTACCTGTCCACTCCTCTCCTCACCAGTAACCACTCATTTATTCTCAATGTTCTGAGAGAGTGGGAAAAGAACTAGGTAAGTAAGGAACAGGAAGGTGTGGTACCCACAGTATTTTTGCATAGGTCAGAATGATGGAAGGNTACCTGTCCACTCCTCTCCTCACCAGTAACCACTCATTTATTCTCAATGTTCTGAGAGAGTGGGAAAAGAACTAGGTAAGTAAGGAACAGGAAGGTGTGGTACCCACAGTATTTTTGCATAGGTCAGAATGATGGAAGGTGGCCATTAAAAGGATACACAAGCTTACGGAGAAAACCTGATGGGCCGTGAGAGGGGAAAAGGGAAGAAAAGAAGGAAGCTAGAATTTTTGTACATGCAAATCCTGTACCCAGAGACTTCAGCACTGGTTTTTCTTTAAGCCCCCTCACAATAGCCAGAAAACATGCTTTTATGCCAACTATTAACATTTTAAAATAGACATACTAAGACTCAAAGAGATTTAGTGAACTTGAACCCATGAACATCTGATTCTAAAGCCTATTGTGTTCTCTGCTTCTTTGACTTGGATAAGATGGATGTTTGGGGTACAGAGGGGATTAATAGAGGTGTTAAAAAGGGACATATGTGGGATAAATGATCAGACATTAGTGGGAAATTTCTGTTTTATTTATGATTTTGCCTCTGAATTATTTTTGCTTTGAAGAACAAAGAGAAATATATTCTGACAGGAAAAATAGACTTCAAGTCAGATTGCAAGTTCTTGCTTTATTTAACCACTGTCTTTCTCATGTCCAATTATACAGTCTGCAACTTGTCCTGGATCTGGGGAAAAGGAGGGGTAGATGGACATGGGTAGAGAGCTGGCTTTCAATATAATCACTTTTTTTAATGGAATGAAGTCTGGTGTGAAAGTTAGTCTTGCATCTTCTAGACCATAAATCTGAATGGGCCATGCTATCCTGGCAAAAACCAGTAGCAATGTGCTAAGTGTTTATTGCCAAAAGCAATAGCATTATGACAGCAGATATAATTATTAACAGGGCTACTGAGCAGGACTCAGAAGAGACAGTTCAGAGAAAAAGGGAGTGGGGCTCTATGGCTAAAACCAGTCTGATTCTCAAATTCTTGCCTCTGATATACCTTTAAGCTCAATACACCTTTTCCCATAAAGAGCAAGTGGTTTGTTTGGAGTGGAAAAAAGGAAAACCCCAGAGAACCATCTGGAACCAGGAATAAAATGATGATCAAGGGTGAGTAGGAGAGTCTTTTATTTTTAGTGTTAAATCATCTTCATGCCCCTAAACCTGTAAAAAGTGCAGGGATTCTAGTATGGGTTCCTGAGTACCCTTGTTATTTAGGATCTTTCATCCAATATTCGCTCATGATTTTCAGTGGACACATTTTATGAGGTGTGACAGCTGGATCTTGCTGTCTCTTTCTCTTGGTCTGGAGTCAACTTATGAATGAAGGCAATTCAACCTCCACAGCATGGTCGAGAGGAAAAAAAATAAATCTAATGAATTCAGGCTGTGAGGGAAAAATCTGCTCCGAGTCTCTCTTTCAAGGGGAAGGAAGAAGAAAGAAGGCAGTCAGGCTGCTACCTAGCAGCGTCTGGAAGCAAGATTTGTCTGGACACAGGGTTTCCTGCTGGAGTTAAAGAGGCCCTCTGTTACATAAGCCCTCTGACTGGCCTTGCTCTGTAGGCAAGCCACTGTCTGAAGGCCACTCCCCAGTCCTGCTTTAAGGATCCTTTGCCTTGGTGCTTCAAGACTGCTCGTCTCAGCAGAACACTCCCATTTACAAGGCTTGATTTTATCTGAACCTGTGCCCTTCCTATGAGCTAATTTCTCTGAGTTAATGAGGCAAAGCTACCATAAGAACAGTTTGTTGGCCTAGACTCATTAGGATTTCAGTCTTCTAGCAAGTGAATTGTTTGCATAAATCCATGACTAACTACTTGATCTTCAGGAAAACAGACATTATTCAAGGTGGATCAAGATCTTTCTTTAAAAGCAATATCTACTTCCTTCTTATTACACTCATAATTAAATGCATTATTTATTGCATGGTGTGATATGATGACCTCTTTAGGCAGAGGTGAGAGGGAAAATTTTTAGCAGTGGTACATAGTGGAAATAACCAATTAAAAGATGCTGGCCATAGATAGTCTATGTGGCCTAATTAGTGAACCCTTGGGGATTATCATCCTAGTCCTTAAGGGTCAGTGCCCTCAAACTAAATACTTGCTATCCAACTGGTTTTATCAAGTATTTACTTTACATTTTTTTATCTGATTGAATCCTCAGATGACATGATATAGGGGAAATTGTTTACGTTTTACATAGGAAAAAGGGTTCAGAAAGACCAAGTGCCTTGCTTCATGTCACGCCACAAATAAGAGGCAATGCCAGCATCTAAACCCTCCTTATCTGTCTGACACCAATGCCATCTACAACAACCTGACCCATTCACTCCTTTGTCCCCAGTTGTCTTCCTCACTCCTCTTGTCTCCTATTGAGAAATAGTTGAGCATATTAAATTGCCAGTCTGAACTGAATACCACAAAGTCCTCTTTCCTCTATTATTTCAGCAAATAAGCATTTACTGAATGTCTACGATGTGCCAAGTACAGAAAAATCAAATGGTCCCATGCCATGAACAAGCCTCAAATATTGAGTTCATCAGTATTGTGTCCTATCTCCAACCCACTAGGTAAACCTTACCGCTTTGACCACAAATGAGTGCAATAGTCTTTTCTACAAAGCGACATTTTTGTCCTTTGGCATTTAGTTTTATTTCCAATTTTGTGTTTAGTGGATGAGAGGATTGAAAGACTAAGTCTTAATAAGCAGATTATTCATCCCTGCCAGCTACCTGATTCCCTTCAACTTATAAAGTTAGAAAGAGAAAAACAAACACCATATATTAATGCATGTACAATATACGGAATCTAGAAAGATGGTACTGATGAAGCTATTTGCAGGGCAGCAGTGGAGACGCAGACACAAACAGACTTGGGGACCCAGTGGGGGAAGGAGGTGGGGGGTGAATACAGAGAGAAGCACCAAAGCATGTATATTACCACGTATGATACAGACAGCTAGTGGAAACTTGCTTAGGACGCAGGGAGCTCAAACCCGGGACCCTGTGACTACCTAGACAGGTGGAAGGGGTGGGAGGTAGGAGGGAAGTTCAAGAGGGAGGGGACATATGTGTACCTGTGGCTGGTTCAAGTTGATATATGGCAGACCCCACACAATATTGTAAAGCAATTATCCTCCAAGTAAAAACAAGTAACCTTTTTAAAAAAGAAGAATGCGCTGAGCAATCCATATCCATTGATACGAATACAAATGAGGGGAAAATCTCTCTTTTGTTCTTAATTCATTTCGTGTGTATTTAGTGAGGGGGTGCCTGTTTTGCAACAAACAAACTTGACATTTGTTTCAGGTAAGCCCATGCTACTCAGTGACTGTTCTATTTGAAGCAGCGCTTGTAGTTTCGTATTTCATATGCCTGCTTCAAGTCTCTTCCCCAGTTACAGCCAAGAGCAACATGAAGTCTTTAAAGCAGAGTTTACAACCTTGTTTTTCTATTACTAATACAGCATGCTGTTCCCATCATAGGTCTTATTTGAATATTGACATGGTGACATTTTGGAACGTTTTCTCAGAGAGCCAGAAGTGAAAAGGAAGCAACAACAATGAAAAATGCACAACCAGTTCAGAACGAGTAGGTTTCTTCCAGAAAAGTCTACAAAAAGGAATTCACTTTCTTCACTGCTCTAAAAACCAAGTATTTGGCATTGTAAGACAGATCTGGGTATTTTCTGGAAAAAAAAAAGTATTGGGGAAAGCTGGGAAGAATGTCACTCTGTCACCCCCTTTTTAACTCTTTAATGGCACCTCTCCATTTTTTGGGTAGACAAAACCTCTTTAGCATGACATAGGAAGCATTTACAATTTGATAACTCTTCCTCCTTTCATACTCAGCTCAAGAATCTGAGAAGCTTTCTGGGTATCACTGTCCTGGTAAAATTGTCTGGTTTTCTTTACTTACTTTATTATTCAGTAACATGTGTCATGCAGTATTGATTCAGCATTTAGGCTCCAAAATCAAATTGTCTGGGATTGAAACTCAATTTCTGCACTTAATTGCCTAACAATCAGAAAATTTCTTGACATCTTTGAATATTTGAAATAAAGATCTTAAGAAATTTTTCTATTCTTATGCCATTTTTAAAAATCAGTAGAATGAATTAATAATAGCATCTTTCAAATGGATTTATTATGAAGATTAAATGAAATAATACAGATAAAGTGGCCAGCACAGTACTTGATGTATAGATCTCAACAAATCTGATGTCTTATTATGATTAGACAGTGAACTCAATTTCTCTTATATATACATTTAGTGCCTGATGATATTCTTATTTAATTCATTGATAAAAGCTTCAGAGTATAGGGTATGATTCATTATAGGCTATATGTTAGGAAAACATAAAACAATAACAAAATAAAAGAAAACATTATAAGTTCATATCTTGGTTCTGTAAAATTTCAAATACACTTGTCTGATCATCAGGTATCTCTCCTCAAAAGCGTAATACAGAAACCTATGATGATTCTATCTTGTGGTTCCTTTGTCCACAACACATAGCCTCCAATATTTTTATGCCCATCTGTACTAAAATAGCAAAAGGAGAAAGAAGAGGGGAAAACACACTTTCTTCTTGATCACCTTGGCCCAGAAATAAGATACCTCACTTCTGATGATATTCTACTGTAAAAACCATCCTTGGTCCCACAACATTATGTCGACTTTTAGGGGGCAATTAGCCATTTCTAAATAGGGCTTTAGTTCAGTTCAGTCATTCAGTCATGTCTGACTGAGCAACCACATGGACTGCAACATGCCAGGCTTCCCTGTCCATCACCAACTCTCAGAGCTTGCTCAAACTCATGTCCATCAAGTCAGTGATGCCATCAAACCATCTCATCCTCTGCCACCCACTTCTCCTCCTGCCTTCAATCTTTCCCAGCATCAGGGTCTTTTCCAGTGAGTCAGTTCTTCACATCAGGTGGCCAAAGTATTCTTCAGCTTTAGCATCAGTCCTTCCAGTGAATATTCGGGACTGATTTCCTATAGGATTGACTGTTTTGAGCTCCTTGCAGTCCAAGGGACTCTCAAGAGTCTTCTCCAACACCACAGTATTTAATAATTTAATGGGTAAAATATGACAGGGAAGGCTGTCCCAGGGTAAAGAAAAGATGAGTAATAAATCAAGGAACATTTATGATTAGAAAAAACACTTTTCATTTCAACAGAAATATAGGATACGTACTAGGAAGTCTAGGAGATGGGAGGTTGAACTCATTCAGTACATACACTTCATTATGAATGTTTCCTTGGTATCAGACTCAGTCTGGTGGGGCTTCCCCAGTGGCTCAGCAGTAAAGAAATTGCCTGCAATGCATGGGTTCAGTCCCTGGGTTGGGAAGATCCCCTGGAGGAGGAAATAGCTACCCACTCCAGCATTCTTATCTGGAGAATCCCATGGACAGAAGAGCCTGAGGCTACAGTCCATGGGGTTGCAAAGGGCTGGACATGACTGAGTGAATAAGCACACAGATACATTCAGCCTGGGGCTCCATATTCCAAAGTCTGGCTTCATGTCCTGCCTCCAACATCAGTGTGAAATTAGAAAGTGTGAAAATGTTTGAGCCAATTAGATAATAACTGATTGTGGCCATTCTAAGCAGGGCTGCCAGATCTCGTGAATAAAAATATAGGACGTCCAATAAAATTTGAATTTCAGATTAAAAAAACGTTATTTTAAAAGTATAAGTAAGTCTCATAAAATATTTGGGACATTTTTATGCTAAAATATTTGTTGCTTGTATAAAGTTAAAATTTAACCAGGCACGCTGTATGTTTTCTCATAACTCTCAAGAAAGGACGAGAGTTTTTCTTTTCTTGTTTTCTTCATAGACAAGAAAAGATAACTAAATTATTATTATTTTTTTGGTTGGAATTATCTGTGCTTTAGATAAACGTTTTAAGGATTTTTCCATTTCCCACTCATATTTTCTCTTTCTTGTTCTACACCAAAAATCATCTTCTGCTAACAATCACTCTTTCACGTTGCCTTGAACAGTAAGAAAGAGAGATGCACTATGAGAAATCATAGCTGGCCCTAAGGGGAATCAGTTATTTAAATGTTAAGACTGAAATTAAGGACTACAAATTCCATTGGCAGCTATTTTCTGTAGTATCTTCCCTTTTAAGACCTAGGGCTGAATACTAGTTACAAAGCTACAGTTCATTGGCTAGATCATCAACACAGCTGTTGTCCGTCAAGTACATCAATTTGTTAATGATGCCAAAATATTTTCTGGGAAGCTTCTGGTTTTCTCTCAGATTAGGATGTGCATCTAACACAAGCCAGTTATCTTATAAACTAATAGCAAAAAAATGTTAGTATAGTAAGAGTAATAAGAGTAGCATCTTGAATGATCACTTAGTATAAGACAGCCCCTTAGACAGTTATGAATTGTTTCATTCAATCTGAGTAAGATAAACTTTGTCAAAGAGAGGTTAACTAATTTACCACAGTCTCAATAGCTAGAGAAAAGGAAAGTAGTATCCATTTGAATGCAGAGTTCCAAAGAATAGCAAGGAGAGATAAGAAAGCCTTCTTGAGGGATCAAATAGAGGAAAACAATAGAATGGGAAAGACTAGAGATCTCTTCAAGAAAATTAGAGATAGCAATGGCATCACTCACTCAATGAACATGAGTCTGAGTGAACTCCGGGAGATGGTGATGGACAGGGAGGCCTGGCGTGCTGCGATTCATGGTGTCACAAAGAGTCGGACACGACTGAGCGACTGAACTGAACTGAACTGAACTAAAGGGAACATTTCATGCAAAGATGGGCTCCATAAAGGACAGAAAATGTATGGACTTAACAAAAGCAGAAGATATTAAGAAGAGGTAGCAAGAATACACAGAAGAACTGTGCAAAAAAGATCTTCACGACCCAGATAATCACGATGGTGCACTCACTCACCTAGAGCCAGGCATCCTGGAATGTGAGGTCAAGTGGGCCTTAGGAATCATCACTATGAACTAAGCTGGTGGAGGTGATGGACTTCCAGTGGAGCTATTTCAAATCCTGGAAGGTGATGCTGTAAAAATGCTGCACTCGATGTGCCAGCAAATTTGGAAAACTTAGCAGTGGCCACAGGACTGGAAAAGGTCACTTTTCATTCCAATCCCAAAGAAAGGCAATGCCAAAGAATGCTCAAACTACTGCGCAATTGCACTCATCTCACATGCTAGTAAACTGATGCTTAAAATTCTCCAAGCCAGTCTTCAGCAATACGTGAANCCCCATGAACGGTGGCCTGCCAGAGTCCTCTGTCCATGGTGTTTCCCAGACAAGAATACTGGAATGGGTTGCCATATCCTTCTCCAGATCTTTCTCACCCAAGGATCAAACCCATGTCTCCTTCTTTGGCAGGTGGATTCTTTACCTCTGAGCCACCTGGGAAGCCAGAAAATGCATATTACTAAGTGAAAAAAGCCAATCTGAAAAGGCTACATTCTTGTAACTATTAATTTTATGTGTCAACTTGTTTGAGCCCAAAAGAACCCAGACATTTGTTCAAACCACATTCTGGTATCTCTGTGAGGATATTTTTGGATGAAATTAACATTTAGTGGATAGATTTAGAAAAGGAGATTTCCCTCCAGAGTGTGGGTGGGCCTTATCTAATCAGCTGAAGGTATGAATAGAACACAAAGGCTGACTCTCCCTTGACTAAGAAAGAATTCTTTCTGTCTGATGGCTTTTGAACTCGGACTTTGGCCATTTCCCTATCTTGAGATTCAAAGTGATAATATTAACTCTTATTGGATCTTGAGCCTGCCAGCCTTTGGACTAGAACTGAACCATTATATCTCCTGGGTCTTCAGCTTACTTGCTCACCTTACAATTCTTGGGATTTTTCAGCTTCTATAATCATGTGAGCCAATCCTTATCATAAATCTCTTTCTCTCTCTTATGCACACCCCCCCCACACACACACTATTGATTTTGTTTCTCTGGAGAACCCTGGTGAAACAATATTATATATTCTAATTATATGACACTTCAGGAAAGATGTAACTATCGAGACAGTTAGAAGATTAGTAGGGATTTTCCTGGAGGTTCAGGGGCTAAGACTTTGCATTCCCCATGCAGGGGAACCAGGTTCAATCCCTGGTCAGGGGACTAGATACCATATGCCACAACTAAGAGTTCACATGCTAAGGGTCCAAGGATCCCACGTGCTTCACCTAAGACCTGGTACAGCCAAATAAATAAAAATAAATACGTGTTAAAAGAAAAGATCGGTAGTTTCCAGGGGTCATAAGCGAAGGAGTAATGGAAAAAAGAGTGTAGAGAATCTTTCGAGCAGACAAAGAACTCTGTATACTACTACTACACTGGAAGATATCAATATATATTATTAAACATTGTCAAAACCCATAGAAAGTACAACACGGAGACTGAAACTTAATGTAAACTATGATAATGGGTGATAATAATGTGTCAGCGTAGGGTCACTGACTCTCGCAAATAATCTATCACTCTGTGCAAGATGTAGATAATAGGGAAGGTATGAGTGTCTGGGGCAAGAAATATATGGGAACTCTATTTTCTGCTTATTTTGCTGTGAACCTAAAACTTCTTTAAAAACTAAAGTCTATTAAAACAAAGGAAAAAACAGGTAGAAATTTATTCTCTTACAGTTCTGGAGGCCAGAAGTCTGAAATCAAGTTTGTCAGTAAGACTGCATTCCAACTGGTGATTCTAGGGGAGAATTTGCCCCTTCCAAATTCTGTAGCTGTGGATATCCCTTGCCTAACAATCATATCACTCCAATTTAAATGACTTCCATGGCTCCTCTGACTCCTCTTCCTTTTCCTCTGTGTGTTTCTTATAAGGATATTTGCTATTTATTTAGAGCCCACCTGGACACACAAGGATGAGCCCTTAAACTCAGAATACTTAATTTGGTTACACCTGTAAAGATCTTTTAAAAAAAATATATATAATGTACAATTCACAGGTTCCAGGGGTTAGGGCATGGAAATACATTTCGGGGACCACTATTCAGATGTCTACCATGGTCAGTTACTCAATCCTGGAAAATAAGACCTCAAGGTAAGTCGACTCAGTGACTTCTAGGAAAGGTTTTCTCCTTTATTTCACCTCTATTTATTAAAAGGGATGCAGAAAAAGAAATAACTTCCTTTTATACTATTCTGCACAGTTGTAAGAGGAAAAGTCGCCAGGAGCAGCAGCAGCCACCATCTGGGGTCCAAGAGGAGGCAAGGCTGAACAATTGGCTGTTGCCAAAATGAACTTAAAATCATCTATCTCCTGAATCTTATTCCATCTGAGGTTATAAATGTCTCTATGGTTTAAATGGATGATAACTAAATTTTGTTGCTTGAACCTCTGTGCATCCTAACCATTAAAATAGTAAAGTAGATATAAGGAAAAAGAGAACATATGTTGTATTCAATAGTTTATGGGCTTAGAATGGAGTAAGCAACTACCTCAGCTATCAAGTTGGCTGAAGACAGAGTACTTTGGAGAGTAGTAATTTATCCTATTTCTAAGGATTAATATGATTCTGTGTTCTTGGAGGTTATTCAAAGAACACAGTTAGAAAAAATCATATTTAGCCTTAGGATTAGGATATGGAGAGAAAAAGCCTAGCCTAGTTAGGAGTAAGAAGAATTGGAACCAACGTCCAGATTGTAAATTTCATGAAATCAATTAAGACTGAATTGAGATGAATGTACAAATAAATTATAAAAAAAAATACTGTATCTACTTGTCTTGCTTCTAAACCTCACAGCTCACATGGGCAGCCTTTGAGATTTTGCTGGGTATTGCAGTAAAGATTCAGCACATTGAAAAGCTCAGGCTTTTATTTGTAGCAACATGTGAAAACGATTGTGAAGTGGACATAGCCTGATATAGTACTGCATAATTGGAGCTGGATTTGACACAAATCTTATGTAGCAAAATGCCAGTCAGTTTTCAGTTTATACTCTAACAACCACTGGCTCCCTTAGCAGTAATGAAAGGGTGACCCAGACAAGTTCTCTCAGGCACACACAGCCTGATATGCAGCCAGAGGAAGCTTGTGAAAATTATGAAATAACCCTCCATTATGAAGTTCATGGACTCACTCCCCCAATGTGATTAAGTGAGCTTTAATTTCAATTGCTGCCAGATTTTACAGCTTTCAACACCTGCAGCTCCCTGGTAGACTTGAGGCGGGTCTTTTTCAAAACTCCTTTTCCACATCTACAAAATAGAACTTCATTTCACTGGAGTTATGACAGATCTTCTCTTTCGCAGTCAGCAGCTCTTTGACTTAGCAGAAGAATTAGCTCCCCAACCTGAGTCAGGCTGTCCTTTTTCTTGCTTCACTGTTCTTGATCTCTGCCTCCTGAAGTTGCCTTCTCTCCAGACATCTCAAAGAAAGAAAGAAATAATCCTGCCCCACGTTAGGATCAGGAGGGATTCTCAGGGATTCTGTCATAGTATTGTGAACCTCTGCCATTTTGTGGGGGATTACCATACCGAACGACCTTAGTAAACTCCCCACCAATGACCAAAACAGACCCTGGAATTTTGTTCATACCCAAAGAACAGTCCCTGAGCAGATTCAAATTTTAGGGCAGAGGACAAGCACCCTCTATTTTAGAAAGATACTATAATACTTAACTGAGACCAATGTCTTGATAACAGCATTTACTTAAGTAATATTCACATCTCCTTTAATCCTCGGTCTGGTCTTTGTTGCTAAATCAAGTCTGACTCTTTGTGGCCCCAGGGACTGTAGCCCACCAGGCTCCTCGGTCCATGGAGTTTTCCAGGCAAGAAAACTGGAGTGGGTTGCCATTTCCTTCTCCAGGGGATCTTCCCGACCAAGGGATCAAACCAAGGTCTTTCTGTAATGCAGGCTATCTCTTCACTGACTGAGCCACCACAAGCACCCTATTTCGTAAGGACCACAATTATTCATTTTCTAGCTGAGAAAATCCTGCTTCCAGGTCAAATCACCTAAGCTAGCATCACATATCTAGGAAGTGATGGAGATGTGGTTCCAATTCAGGCTCTTCTCTGCTTTTAACCTCTACGTCTCCTCACATTCTTGAGGTGTTTACTAGAGCCACATGCGTGCCACAGGTCTGTCATCCTATGCTTTCATAGAGATTGCTCCTAGAGAGAAACATACCTAATAAAACCTTCATAAAAGTGGAAAATACTCTTCATGACAGTCATTTATGGTCTAGCCCCTTTGTTTTAATCAAATGGCTGCATTTATGAGAGCTAATGATTGTCTTATTTTGCTCTCTTGATACTCTCCCAAAGAATAGAGTGGTATATACTTTAGAGAAGCTGTAGCTNCACAGTTAGAAAAAATCATATTTAGCCTTAGGATTAGGATATGGAGAGAAAAAGCCTAGCCTAGTTAGGAGTAAGAAGAATTGGAACCAACGTCCAGATTGTAAATTTCATGAAATCAATTAAGACTGAATTGAGATGAATGTACAAATAAATTATAAAAAAAAATACTGTATCTACTTGTCTTGCTTCTAAACCTCACAGCTCACATGGGCAGCCTTTGAGATTTTGCTGGGTATTGCAGTAAAGATTCAGCACATTGAAAAGCTCAGGCTTTTATTTGTAGCAACATGTGAAAACGATTGTGAAGTGGACATAGCCTGATATAGTACTGCATAATTGGAGCTGGATTTGACACAAATCTTATGTAGCAAAATGCCAGTCAGTTTTCAGTTTATACTCTAACAACCACTGGCTCCCTTAGCAGTAATGAAAGGGTGACCCAGACAAGTTCTCTCAGGCACACACAGCCTGATATGCAGCCAGAGGAAGCTTGTGAAAATTATGAAATAACCCTCCATTATGAAGTTCATGGACTCACTCCCCCAATGTGATTAAGTGAGCTTTAATTTCAATTGCTGCCAGATTTTACAGCTTTCAACACCTGCAGCTCCCTGGTAGACTTGAGGCGGGTCTTTTTCAAAACTCCTTTTCCACATCTACAAAATAGAACTTCATTTCACTGGAGTTATGACAGATCTTCTCTTTTGCAGTCAGCAGTTCTTTGACTTAGCAGAAGAATTAGCTCCCCAACCTGAGTCAGGCTGTCCTTTTTCTTGCTTCACTGTTCTTGATCTCTGCCTCCTGAAGTTGCCTTCTCTCCAGACATCTCAAAGAAAGAAAGAAATAATCCTGCCCCACGTTAGGATCAGGAGGGATTCTCAGGGATTCTGTCATAGTATTGTGAACCTCTGCCATTTTGTGGGGGATTACCATACCGAACGACCTTAGTAAACTCCCCACCAATGACCAAAACAGACCCTGGAATTTTGTTCATACCCAAAGAACAGTCCCTGAGCAGATTCAAATTTTAGGGCAGAGGACAAGCACCCTCTATTTTAGAAAGATACTATAATACTTAACTGAGACCAATGTCTTGATAACAGCATTTACTTAAGTAATATTCACATCTCCTTTAATCCTCGGTCTGGTCTTTGTTGCTAAATCAAGTCTGACTCTTTGTGGCCCCAGGGACTGTAGCCCACCAGGCTCCTCGGTCCATGGAGTTTTCCAGGCAAGAAAACTGGAGTGGGTTGCCATTTCCTTCTCCAGGGGATCTTCCCGACCAAGGGATCAAACCAAGGTCTTTCTGTAATGCAGGCTATCTCTTCACTGACTGAGCCACCACAAGCACCCTATTTCGTAAGGACCACAATTATTCATTTTCTAGCTGAGAAAATCCTGCTTCCAGGTCAAATCACCTAAGCTAGCATCACATATCTAGGAAGTGATGGAGATGTGGTTCCAATTCAGGCTCTTCTCTGCTTTTAACCTCTACATCTCCTCACATTCTTGAGGTGTTTACTAGAGCCACATGCGTGCCACAGGTCTGTCATCCTATGCTTTCATAGAGATTGCTCCTAGAGAGAAACATACCTAATAAAACCTTCATTAAAGTGGAAAATACTCTTCATGACAGTCATTTATGGTCTAGCCCCTTTGTTTTAATCAAATGGCTGCATTTATGAGAGCTAATGATTGTCTTATTTTGCTCTCTTGATACTCTCCCAAAGAATACAGTGGTATATACTTTAGAGAAGCTGTAGCTCAAAGTAATTAAATTTATTTACCTCCTTCTTGTGCTTATATCTGGATTTTCATTCTTTAAAGATGACAGAAAGTACCACACTTAAATGATATACGTTCATAACTAAATTCATGTTCAACTATCATGTACAACATCTACACAACGATAAAGGATAGGGGTCCAACAGGTATTCCCAGATGTTTGGTCCATATATGAATACAGTTTACATCAGATATACCTAGATATCTGATTTTTTAAAAATAGCTTCAAAAATCTTAGCTCGCCACAATTCTGGAAAAGTGGCCTTCTGTACATTTTCTAAGCATAGCTTGGGGTAGGAAAAAGATGGCTTGAGAGTAGCCCATGAAAATTTTTTTTAAACTCAAAGACTGGTAAATGAGTCTGTGATGTGAATAGCTGCAAAGTGAACTAGTTAAACTTGGGCTTCCTAAATAATGGAACCATATTAAAATTTTCTTCTCCCTAGAATATGCTTTTAAAGGAAAAGTATTAGTATCTTTTGAAAACTAGGCTTAACTTCAAATGAATACTTCTTGTAATCAAACCTTTTCTATGAATCCCAGACACTGAACTATATCTGACTTAAGAGTCACAGAACCATCTATAAAAGCCATATATTTCTTGTGATATTGTATTTGCTAAACACTGAAAGAACATTCCTGAACCTTCCTGGTGCCTGCTCTGCTGCTGCTGCTGCTGCTAAGTTGCTTCAGTCGTGTCCGAGTCTGTGCGACCCCATAGACGGCAGCCCACCAGGCTCCTCTGTCCCTGGGATTCTCCAGGCAAGAACACTGGAGTGGGTTGCCATTTCCTTCTCCAATGCATGAAAGTGAAAAGTGAAAGTGAAGTCACTCAGTTGTGCCTGACTCTTAGCGACCCCATGGACTGCAGCCTCCCAGGCTCCTCCGTCCATGGGATTTTCCAGGCAAGAGTACTGGAGTGGGGTGCCATTGCCTTCTCTGGATGCATGCTCTAGTTTACCTCAAGTATAGAGACCCATTTTATTCACTGAGGCTTTTTATACAAAGGCCATCCCTCTGTGTAGACACGAACATTCCTCTAATGTCTGAAGCTCCTGGGACTCAGAATGTCACGAGTACAGGGAACTCTGCTCAGTACTCTGTAATAGCCTAAATGAGACAAGAACTGGAAAAAAAGAATAGATAAGTGTATATTTATAACTGAATCACTTTGCTGTCCACCTGAAATGAACACAACACTGTTAATCAACTGTACTTAATATGAAATAAAATTTTTTTTTTAAAGAAGCAGCTCCTTGAATGAAGGCAAAGCACAGCCCCTTGAAATAAGGAGTTGTGATTTCCAATTGTTATTGCCTTTGGATGGTGGCTCAGAAGGTAAAAATCCACCTGAAATGTTCAAGACCTGAGTTCGATCCCAGGGTTGGGAAGAACCCCTGAAGAAGGAAACAGCTACCCACTCCAGCAGAACTGACTGGAGAATTCCATGGACAGAGAAGCCTGGCAGGCTACAGTCCATGGGGATCACAAAGAGACACAATTGAGCAACTTTCACACACTGCATGAATCTCAGTGTCTGGGAACTGGTTGGATTAAATGGGTATTTGTATGTGTCAGATTCAGGGACAGGCGTTGTTTCAGCATGACATATAGCACCAATAACTGGTTTACAAAACAAAATCCATTCTACTGAAATCTTTCATTAGAAAACATCTCTCACACTTTGTCCAATTCATTCCAGGCCTTTTAGTCAGTGACGTGTTTATAGTTTTAACTTGAATAAAATAGAATCATTCAGGGATATGTCAGTGTTTCCATTACACCCCTTCTTTTTTTACCCTAAAGTAGCCCAAGTTTATTAGTATGTCCATAAAAATTAATATTCCACTGAAACCTGGCACCAAACCATAAAGTAAATGTTTACACACCCCTTCAAATATTAACTCAGTTGTTTCTACAAGATGATAGGTGTGCCAGGCATGAACATTCTCAATTCATAGCTTTTCGCAGCTAATTCAGCTGAGTTATTCTTTCAAGGACTAAACTTAGCTAAAAAGCAGTACCTGAAGTGGACAGGATGCCAAAAAAGGGCTGACAGAACCTTTATTAATTATCCATCAGCTTTCAACATGAGGTCATACTGGAAAGTGGAATCTATCAAACTAAGCAAGCATAGCCAAGCAAGCAGGGGGGATATGTGCACCAAAACATACCCCCCTGGTCTCTGTCAACTGCATGTCAGCTTCAGGAAATGGCCTGAGGACTAACTCCCATGAGGCTGCAGCAGCGGAGGTGCTTGGGACAGAGTGGTGCAGGGGGTGTTGACTGAGCGTCCAGTTTTCTTTTGGCTGACCCAGTGGCAGGGAGGCCAGGTCTCCACCAGCCCTTTAGACTTTAGGTCCATTGTAGAAAAGCTGACAAAACAATTCTCTGGATGAGTGGCCAGTGAGGACAGGGGAATGGAAAGTGTGATGAGCTTGGGTGTAGACACAGAGTACTAAGGAGCCAGAGCCCTTATCCTGGTTCTGCTTAAATTGAAGCCGTGTTCTGAGTCCTTTGCCTCCTTGATGCTCCCCTGGTTTTTTCTGAATACCTATTGTAACAGAAAGGTGTCAGAATTAGAAGACTGACTTGATTTGAGATGCGTGTTCACCGCTTATTACCCATGTGGTTTTGAGCAAGATACTTAATTACCTGAATAATCCTTTCCTTATCCATGAAGTTAACGTCCAATAAAGGTTCTCAGTAGAAATCTGATGATACTAAGTGCTGTTCTTTTTATCTTACATGGTTAGAATCAGAAGAACATGAGCTAACATATATAAAACTATTTGGGTAATAATATTAATAGTCATAATCATTTACTATCTGTCTGGCAAGGTTCAGAATTTGGCATAAAATCTTTTGCCTAGACTATATAATGCACATGCAAGCCATTCTTCCTTTTCAATTTTTCAGATGAAGAATCAGAGGCTCTGAAATTTTTAATATTTTTTCCAGGGTGCTCTTTCTCCCTAAATTGACATATAGATTTAGCAACCAAACTCCCAGATGGCTTGCCCTTCTTTGTAGATGTTGACAAACTGATTTTAAAATCAATTTGGAAATGCAGAGGACCTAGAATAACCAAAAAAAAAAAAAACTTGAAAAAAGTAAGAAAAACAAAATAATTTAGGTGATATGCACTATCTTGTTTCAAACCTTACTATAAAAGCAAAGTCATCAGGACAGAGTGGTGCTGGCATAAAGGCAGACACACAGATCAATGAAACAGAAAAGAAAGTATAGAAATTGATCTACATATGTATGGCCATTCAATTTTCAACAAAGGCAACAGAATAATTCATTGGAGGAAAAGCAGTTTTTGTGTGTGTGTTTTTTTTAATGATGCAGCAATAACTATCTACATGAACAAAATGTACCTGATCCCTACTTCACATCATACAAAAATAATTTAAATAATAAAATATTAAAATAACTAAAAATAATTATAGATCTAAATATAGAAATTAAAGTGCTAAAACTTATAGGAAATAATCTTTGTGTCTTTATTATAAGCAAAAAGTTTTAAATATAAGGTGCAAGCACACTAACTATACAGAGGGCTTAAAGCTGCCAACCCTTCACATAGCAAAAAAAAAAAAAATCCATGTTAAAAAACCTTTTTAACATCCAACCCTCTGCATCCAAGCTTCTGCATCCATGGATTCAATCACCTGCTGATTGTGTAAAACTGCAGCATGTATTTAATGAAAGAAAACTGCCTTTTACTTTTAGTAAAAGAAATGTGCTTTGAGTGGACCCATGCAGCTCAGATACATGTTACTTAGTTGTTCAAAGATCAACTGTTTATATATAAACTTGAAAAAATACTTTAAAAAATAAAGCTAGAACTACCATATGATATAACAATCATACTCCTGGGTATATATCTGGAGTAAATCTTAATTTGAAAAGATACATGTATCCTAATGTTCACTGCAGCACTATTTACAATAGGCAAGACATGGAAGCAACCTAAATGTCCACTGACATAGAACTGGATAAAGATGTGATACATGTATACCGTGAAATATTACTCATTTATAAAAATAAGAGAATAAAATAATGCTATTTGCAGCAACATGGATAGATCTAGAGATTATTATACTAAATGAAAGAAAAATACGATATCACTTGTCTGGAATCTAATATTTTTAAGTGATATAAATGAACTTATTTACAAAACAGAGTCACAGATTTCAAAAACAAACTTATGGTTACTAAAGGGGAAATGTCTGGGGAGGGATAAATTACGAGTTTGGGAATAACATTCACACACTACTACGTGTAAAATACACAACCAACAAAGACATATTGTATAGCACAGGGAACTCTACTCAATACTTTACCAGTTCAGTTCAGTTCAGTTCAGTCGCTCAGTCGTGTCTGACTCTTTGCGACCCCATGAGCTGCAGCACGCCAGGCCTCCCTGTCCATCACCA
>SJYW01044803.1:24609-70437 GCA_006410735.1 Raphicerus campestris
TGACACTTCAGGAAAGATGTAACTATCGAGACAGTTAGAAGATTAGTAGGGATTTTCCTGGAGGTTCAGGGGCTAAGACTTTGCATTCCCCATGCAGGGGAACCAGGTTCAATCCCTGGTCAGGGGACTAGATACCACATGCCACAACTAAGAGTTCACATGCTAAGGGTCTAAGGATCCCACGTGCTTCACCTAAGACCTGGTACAGCCAAATAAATAAAAATAAATACGTGTTAAAAGAAAAGATCGGTAGTTTCCAGGGGTCATAAGCGAAGGAGTAATGGAAAAAAGAGTGTAGAGAATCTTTCGAGCAGACAAAGAACTCTGTATACTACTACTACACTGGAAGATATCAATATATATTATTAAACATTGTCAAAACCCATAGAAAGTACAACACGGAGACTGAAACTTAATGTAAACTATGATAATGGGTGATAATAATGTGTCAGCGTAGGGTCACTGACTCTCGCAAATAATCTATCACTCTGTGCAAGATGTAGATAATAGGGAAGGTATGAGTGTCTGGGGCAAGAAATATATGGGAACTCTATTTTCTGCTTATTTTGCTGTGAACCTAAAACTTCTTTAAAAACTAAAGTCTATTAAAACAAAGGAAAAAACAGGTAGAAATTTATTCTCTTACAGTTCTGGAGGCCAGAAGTCTGAAATCAAGTTTGTCAGTAAGACTGCATTCCAACTGGTGATTCTAGGGGAGAATTTGCCCCTTCCAAATTCTGTAGCTGTGGATATCCCTTGCCTAACAATCATATCACTCCAATTTAAATGACTTCCATGGCTCCTCTGACTCCTCTTCCTTTTCCACTGTGTGTTTCTTATAAGGATATTTGCTATTTATTTAGAGCCCACCTGGACACACAAGGATGAGCCCTTAAACTCAGAATACTTAATTTGGTTACACCTGTAAAGATCTTTTAAAAAAAATATATATAATGTACAATTCACAGGTTCCAGGGGTTAGGGCATGGAAATACATTTCGGGGACCACTATTCAGATGTCTACCATGGTCAGTTACTCAATCCTGGAAAATAAGACCTCAAGGTAAGTCGACTCAGTGACTTCTAGGAAAGGTTTTCTCCTTTATTTCACCTCTATTTATTAAAAGGGATGCAGAAAAAGAAATAACTTCCTTTTATACTATTCTGCACAGTTGTAAGAGGAAAAGTCGCCAGGAGCAGCAGCAGCCACCATCTGGGGTCCAAGAGGAGGCAAGGCTGAACAATTGGCTGTTGCCAAAATGAACTTAAAATCATCTATCTCCTGAATCTTATTCCATCTGAGGTTATAAATGTCTCTATGGTTTAAATGGATGATAACTAAATTTTGTTGCTTGAACCTCTGTGCATCCTAACCATTAAAATAGTAAAGTAGATATAAGGAAAAAGAGAACATATGTTGTATTCAATAGTTTATGGGCTTAGAATGGAGTAAGCAACTACCTCAGCTATCAAGTTGGCTGAAGAGAGAGTACTTTGGAGAGTAGTAATTTATCCTATTTCTAAGGATTAATATGATTCTGTGTTCTTGGAGGTTATTCAAAGAACACAGTTAGAAAAAATCATATTTAGCCTTAGGATTAGGATATGGAGAGAAAAAGCCTAGCCTAGTTAGGAGTAAGAAGAATTGGAACCAACGTCCAGATTGTAAATTTCATGAAATCAATTAAGACTGAATTGAGATGAATGTACAAATAAATTATAAAAAAAAATACTGTATCTACTTGTCTTGCTTCTAAACCTCACAGCTCACATGGGCAGCCTTTGAGATTTTGCTGGGTATTGCAGTAAAGATTCAGCACATTGAAAAGCTCAGGCTTTTATTTGTAGCAACATGTGAAAACGATTGTGAAGTGGACATAGCCTGATATAGTACTGCATAATTGGAGCTGGATTTGACACAAATCTTATGTAGCAAAATGCCAGTCAGTTTTCAGTTTATACTCTAACAACCACTGGCTCCCTTAGCAGTAATGAAAGGGTGACCCAGACAAGTTCTCTCAGGCACACACAGCCTGATATGCAGCCAGAGGAAGCTTGTGAAAATTATGAAATAACCCTCCATTATGAAGTTCATGGACTCACTCCCCCAATGTGATTAAGTGAGCTTTAATTTCAATTGCTGCCAGATTTTACAGCTTTCAACACCTGCAGCTCCCTGGTAGACTTGAGGCGGGTCTTTTTCAAAACTCCTTTTCCACATCTACAAAATAGAACTTCATTTCACTGGAGTTATGACAGATCTTCTCTTTCGCAGTCAGCAGCTCTTTGACTTAGCAGAAGAATTAGCTCCCCAACCTGAGTCAGGCTGTCCTTTTTCTTGCTTCACTGTTCTTGATCTCTGCCTCCTGAAGTTGCCTTCTCTCCAGACATCTCAAAGAAAGAAAGAAATAATCCTGCCCCACGTTAGGATCAGGAGGGATTCTCAGGGATTCTGTCATAGTATTGTGAACCTCTGCCATTTTGTGGGGGATTACCATACCGAACGACCTTAGTAAACTCCCCACCAATGACCAAAACAGACCCTGGAATTTTGTTCATACCCAAAGAACAGTCCCTGAGCAGATTCAAATTTTAGGGCAGAGGACAAGCACCCTCTATTTTAGAAAGATACTATAATACTTAACTGAGACCAATGTCTTGATAACAGCATTTACTTAAGTAATATTCACATCTCCTTTAATCCTCGGTCTGGTCTTTGTTGCTAAATCAAGTCTGACTCTTTGTGGCCCCAGGGACTGTAGCCCACCAGGCTCCTCGGTCCATGGAGTTTTCCAGGCAAGAAAACTGGAGTGGGTTGCCATTTCCTTCTCCAGGGGATCTTCCCGACCAAGGGATCAAACCAAGGTCTTTCTGTAATGCAGGCTATCTCTTCACTGACTGAGCCACCACAAGCACCCTATTTCGTAAGGACCACAATTATTCATTTTCTAGCTGAGAAAATCCTGCTTCCAGGTCAACTCACCTAAGCTAGCATCACATATCTAGGAAGTGTTGGAGATGTGGTTCCAATTCAGGCTCTTCTCTGCTTTTAACCTCTACGTCTCCTCACATTCTTGAGGTGTTTACTAGAGCCACATGCGTGCCACAGGTCTGTCATCCTATGCTCTCATAGAGATTGCTCCTAGAGAGAAACATACCTAATAAAACCTTCATAAAAGTGGAAAATACTCTTCATGACAGTCATTTATGGTCTAGCCCCTTTGTTTTAATCAAATGGCTGCATTTATGAGAGATAATGATTGTCTTATTTTGCTCTCTTGATACTCTCCCAAAGAATAGAGTGGTATATACTTTAGAGAAGCTGTAGCTCAAAGTAATTAAATTTATTGACCTCCTTCTTGTGCTTATATCTGGATTTTCATTCTTTAAAGATGACAGAAAGTACCACACTTAAATGATATACGTTCATAACTAAATTCATATTCAACTATCATGTACAACATCTACACAACGATAAAGGATAGGGGTCCAACAGGTATTCCCAGATGTTTGGTCCATATATGAATACAGTTTGCATCAGATATACCTAGATATCTGATTTTTTTAAAATAGCTTCAAAAATCTTAGCTCGCCACAATTCTGGGAAAGTGGCTTTCTGTACATTTTCTAAGCATAGCTTGGGGTAAGAAAAAGATGGCTTGAGAGTAGCCCATGAAAAATTTTTTTAAACTCAAAGACTGGTAAATGAGTCTGTGATGTGAATAGCTGCAAAGTGAACTAGTTAAACTTGGGCTTCCTAAATAATGGGACCATATTAAAATTTTCTTCTCCCTAGAATATGCTTTTAAAGGAAAAGTATTAGTATCTTTTGAAACCTAGGCTTAACTTCAAATGAATACTTCTTGTAATCAAACCTTTTCTATGGATCCAAGACACTGAACTATATCTGACTTAAGAGTCACAGAACCGTCTATAAAAGCCATATATTTCTTGTGATATTGTATTTGCTAAACACTGAAAGAGCATTTCTGGAACCTTCCTGGTGCCTGCTCTGCTGCTGCTGCTGCTGCTAAGTTGCTTCAGTCGTGTCCGAGTCTGTGCGACCCCATAGACGGCAGCCCACCAGGCTCCTCTGTCCCTGGGATTCTCCAGGCAAGAACACTGGAGTGGGTTGCCATTTCCTTCTCCAATGCATGAAAGTGAAAAGTGAAAGTGAAGTCACTCAGTTGTGCCTGACTCTTAGCGACCCCATGGACTGCAGCCTCCCAGGCTCNAAATGAAGCACCAGTCTATGTTTGATAAAGGATACAGGAGCTTGGGGCTGGTGCATGGGGATGATCCAGAGAGATGATACGAAGTTGGAGGTGGGAGGGGGGATCAGGATTGGGAGCTTGTATACACCCGTGGCAGATTCATGTCAATGTATGGCAAAACCAAGTAAAATAAAGTAAAAATAAAATTAAAAAAAAAAAAGAAATCAGATGTTCAAATGGTCTCTGAGGGAGTTGGGCTCTCGTACTTATCAGAATAAGTAAAGGTTTATTTTAGGGGCTGTNGAAAGTTGGAGGTGGGAGGGGGGATCAGGATTGGGAGCTTGTATACACCCGTGGCAGATTCATGTCAATGTATGGCAAAATCAAGTAAAATAAAGTAAAAATAAAATTAAAAAAAAAAAAAAGAAATCAGATGTTCATATGGTCTCTGAGGGAGTTGGGCTCTCGTACTTATCAGAATAAGTAAAGGTTTATTTTAGGGGCTGTGGTAGGGGGTTTACAGAGTTCTTTGTCCTACCTCAGAGGCAAAATTTCTCAGGTGCAGGAACTGAATGTGAATAACACACACTCAGTGCACTGTGGCATGGTTGCATGCAAGCCACAGGGCTCAGCAGCAGCCAAGAGTTGTATGACTGCTAAGGTTTGCACAGACAGTAAATAATGCACATAAAGCTACTTACAATTTTTGTGGAAAAATATATTTCTCTACTTTTCAGTGTAGAATTTGAAGCCAAGCAGCTAAGTGAACATACTGTTGTTCACATACCAGCGTTACTCATCTATATAGTAGAACTAATAATAGCACCTATCTGATGGGTGGTTGGAAGAATTAAACTACTGTATCTTTTAAATTATTTCAGGAAGTTCAGACATATCATACAATCTTGATAAATGTTAACTGTGATTGTAATGGAGATATGAGCAGAATGCCTGGAATGCAGAAGACCGGTTGTATTTTTTTTTCTTCCTAGGAAGGTCGAGAAAAACTTTCCTCTTCCTGATAATTTTCTCTGCCTCCCCACTCTGATTTGTCCCTCGAAGTTTGCTCAGATGTATTCCTTTTCTGTGAAGACTTCTGGTCTCCCTGCACCTTTTTTTTTTTTTTTTTTAATCATAATGAATCACTCTACTCTTTACACTACTTCTAAACTCTTTTACCACCATCTGTTGAATTTTTATTTGCTTTATCTTTCATTCTCAACTTTGATGAATGTTGGTGAATTTACTTTGCATTGAATATTGAAGATTATCCCTTGAATATATTAGGAACCCTTGTACATACTAGGAATATGTAATATAATAAATATAAAGAAATAATATAACAGAAAAAGCAGGAAAAATTACCTGGTGACTTGTTCTACCAACTAATAAAATGTATTTTACTGCAAACAATTAAACTATAATGATACCAAAATTAATAGATAGGTCCAAAAAGGAAGATAAAATTTCTAAAGAAAGAAAGGATTTTTTTTCAATAAATGGATTCAGACAACTGGATAAAAAATTTGGAAAAAAATATTGGACTAGGACCACACAACACATCTTAAAGTAAAATAAATCTCAGATGAATTCAAGATTGTAATGTTACTACTAAAAAATAAAATATATGTAAATACATTATTTTTAGGGTTGTGAAACAAATTTTTCTCAGTTTATAATAAAGGCAGAAACTATAATTGCTAAAATAAAGCAACTCTTCAGATGGCAGAAATACAGTAAGCAAAGATAAAAACCACATTAAGGTTTTAGATACAAAGTTTGAAAAATATATGCAGAAAATATAACAAACAGAGGATTAACAACTTTGACTTCCAAGAAACTCTTTAAAATAAATAAGAAAAAGACAGACTCAAACAAAATCAACAAATGACATAACCAGACAGTTCTCAAAAGAAGAAATATGATTCACTAATTAGGATATTTAACCAAGCAAGTAATCAAAATATCAAATTAACCCATATTGAGATATCAATTTAAAGCTATCAGATTGAGTATCTTGTTTGTTTGTTTTGGATAAAAATCTATTGTTGGAGTGGATATGGCCAAATAGATATTGCATAAATTATAAACAGACTTGTATATTGATATACCTTTCTGGAGAGTAATTTGATAAAAACTTACAAAAATGCCCAATCACCTTGTGGTATCAGTTCTATTTCTAGAACTTTAGACTAATGAAATTATCAGATTTGTGTGAAAATATGAATGTAAAAAAGACTACAGCATAGTAGCCTTTATCTATAATGCTGCTATTCATAAGCAATTTTAGAATAAATTCTCATGTACCTGTGTATTGGTGAGTTATCAGCCATGTAACTCTATAAGTTCTGTATTTATTGACATGAAGATGAACACAATGCATTGTAAAGTGTAAGAGCTGTTTTAAAATGATCACATTTATTATGGTCTCATATTAGTAAGAAATGTATGTATACACTGGGGAGAAGTAGGGAGTTCATATAATGTGTGAAAATGTACATAAAGATTGTGCCTCGAGCACTATTTAGGTAACTATTATATTCTTCTCTTTATATGCTCATAAGCCCATGTTGTCTTAGAGTAAATTCATAGTGTATTTTATCTATAATGGGAACATGTTATTGTTATGAAAAAGAAAGATATTGCCCAATAACCAAATAGATTAAAAAAAAATACACTTCTGTAGTTTCCAATGACACTAGCTAAATACTTGGAAATGGTCATCTTAAAGGCTTCCCCCTGTGTAATTAGAAACACAGCTGTTGAAACTTGAACAGAAATAATTCTAGACTCAGGATTATGCTTTCCTATTTTTCCTTCTCTTCTTAATTTTCCAGAGTCTAAGAAAACAAAGCACCATGAATTATTAGTCCATGGAAAAATTACCAGGGGGAGAAAGACCATTTTTAAAACCTTCATTGTTTTTTTTATAAATAATTTACTTCATTCTAGACCTAAACATTCAAAACACCCATGATTTATAGTTCAGAATGCCAGATCTATTTCCCAGGGAATGCCAGATACATTTTCCAGATGTGTTGTTTATGAGACTAGATTATTTATCACAGGTGTCAGGGTTTTGTGTTTTTGTTTTCCTTTTTCAAATTCTCTAATTAGCCTTAGAGGAAAGAGGAAACCTGCTTAATTCATTTTCAGAACAGGATACAGAGGCAGATGTGTATAAGAGACAGGGTTAAGTCTCCTCATCTGTAAAATGGAAATAGTCACTAAAAACATAGCTGTGTTTCTTAGGGCTTAATATTTAGTAAATAAGCCTACTTTTACTGTAGTTATTTCTGTCATTATTATTGCAGCAGTAGCAAATTCAACCACGTTGAAAGTGAAAGTGAACTCGCTCAGTCGTGTCCGACTCTTTGCGACCCCGTGGACTGTAGCCCACCAGGCTCCTCTGTCCATGGGATTCTCCAGGCAAGAATACTGNTTTTCCTAACATATATATATATATATATATATATATGTATATATATATGTTAAGTATGAAATAGCATTCTAGAAATAACATGAGTTTTATTTTTTATTTTGTAATTCATGTACAGTGTGAATACCCAATAAATAAATGACAGTGATCTAGCTGATACTGAGAGAACACTCTTACATTTAAAAAATATATAAAATATTAACTTCACTTTATGTATATCCATCATGTCTCAGCTCTGTTTCTTTTTTGAAAGGTAACTTTCTGTGCCTTATAGAAAATTTCCTTTGTCTAATGTGGTTGGTGGCTCAGAGGTTAAAGGGTCTGCCTGCAAGGTGGGAGACCCGGGTTCAATCCCTGGGTTGGGAAGATGCCCTGGAGAAGGAAATGGCAACCCACTCCAGTATTCTTGCCTGGAGAATCCCATGGACAGAGGAGCCTGGTGGGCTACAGTCCACGGGGTCGCAAAGAGTCGGACACGACTGAGCGAGTTCACTTTCACTTTCAACGTGGTTGAATTTGCTACTGCTGCAATAATAATGACAGAAATAACTACAGTAAAAGTAGGCTTATTTACTAAATATTAAGCCCTAAGAAACACAGCTATGTTTTTAATGACTATTTCCATTTTATAGATGAGGAGACTTAACCACTGAGAAATATCTAGGAAATAACTGATAAAGATGGAAGTCAAGGCCCAGTTTGTCTGATTCTGACTTAACTGTGGCTTGATGTTGTTGTCTTTGCCAATGTATTCCAGAATGGTGAAGATATATTTCTTTTAAGCAAAAATAGAATGTAAATGTAAAATACCTTTTTGTATTACCCAATGTATTCTTGCTTCTACAGTCCCACTTTATTTAAGGCATTTTATAGCTGACACATATCAGGTGTAGAGAAAAATAATTCAAAAGATAACAGCTGCATTTAAATTAAAATACCAAGCTAGGAATAAATGCAAATGATGCCTGGCTACTACAGAATTTCTGTTTATAAGCCTGGTGCTTTATGCTTTCGATTTTCTTTCATGGCCTTTGTGGAGACTGTTTGATATATCATTTTCAACCTTGCTTGATTTTACTCTACCTCACATGTCAACTATACATTCTGGTGGCTCAAACAGTAAAGAATCTGCCTGCAATGCAGGAAGCCTGGTTTGATCCTTGAGTCGGGAAGATCCCCTGGTGAAGGGAATGGATACCAACTCTAGTATTCTTGCCAGGAGAATCCCATGGACAGAGGAGCCTGGTGGACTAGGGCCCGTGGAGTTACAAAGAGTCGGACACAACTGAGCAACTAAGTACACACACATGCACAGCTATTCATTGTGTCATGCATATTTTTTTTGTTTGTTTAATTAAAACCTAGAGTCTATCATACAAAATGAAGAAAGTCAGCAGGAAAACTAGCATTATATATTAAAGCATATATGTGGAATCTAGAAAAATAGTACAGATGAACCTATTTGAAGGGCAGGAATAAAAATGCAGATGTAGAGAACCAACGTGTGGACATGGATGCCAGGGACGGTGGGAAGATTTGAGAGATTAGATTTGACATAAATACAGTACATGTGTAAAGTAGTCACAGTGGAGTTCCAGTTGAGCTCTTTCAAATTCTGAAAGATGATGCTGTGAAAGTGCTGCACTCAATATGTCAGCAAATTTGGAAAACTCAGCAGTGGCCGCAGGACTGGAAAAAATCAGTTATCATTCCAGTCCCAAAGAAAGGCAATGTCAAAGAATGCTCAAACTACCACACAATTGCACTCATCTCACACGCTAGTAAAGTAATGCTCAAAATTCTCCAAGCCAGGCTTCAGCAATATGTGACCCGTGAACTTCCAGATGTTTAAGCTGGTTTTAGAAAAGGCAGAGGAACCAGAGATCAAATTGCCAACATCTGCTGGATCATGGAAAAAGCAAGAGAGTTCCAGAAAAACATCTATTTCTGCTTTATTGACTATGCCAAAGCCTTTGACTGTGTGGGTAACAATAAACTGTGGAAAATTCTGAAAGAGGCAGCCATACCAGATCACCTGACCTGCCTCTTGAGAAACCTGTATGCAGGTCAAGAAGCAACAGTTAGAACTGGACATGAAACAACAGACCGGTTCCAAATAGGAAAAAGAGTACATCAAGGCTATATATTGTCACGCTACTTATTTAACTTATATGCAGAGTACATCATGAGAAACGCTGGGCTGGAAGAAGCACAAGCTGGAATCAAGATTGCCGGGAGAAATATCAATAACCTCAGATGTGCAGATGACACCACCCTTATGGCAGAAAGTGAAGAGGAACTTAAAAGTCTCTTAATGAGAGTGAAAGAGGAGAGTGAAAAAGTTGGCTTAAAACTCAACATTCAGAAAATGAAGATCATAGCATTTGGTCCCATCAAAGGGAAATAGATGGGGAAACAGTGGAAACAGTATCAGACTTTATTTTTGGGGGCTCCAAAATCACTACAGATGGTAACTGTAGCCATGAAATTAAAAGACGTTTACTCCTTGGAAGGAAAGTTATGACCAACATAGATAGCATGTTGAAAAGCAGAGACATTACTTTGCCAGCAAAGGTCCTTCTAGTCAAGGCTATGGTTTTTCCAGTGGTCATGTATGATTGTGAGAGTTGGACTGTGAAGAGAGGTGAGCGCTGAAAAATTGATGCTTTTGAACTGTGGTGTTGGAGAAGACTCTTGAGAGTCCTTTGAACTCTTGAGAGTTCAAAGGGAGATCCAACCAGTCCATTCTAAAGGAGATCAGCCCCAGTTTTTCTTTGGAAGGACTGATGCTAAAGCTGAAACTCCAGTACTTTGGCCACCTCATGTGAAGAGTTGACTCATTGGAAAAGACTTTGGTGCTGGGAGGGGTTGGGGGCAGGAGGAAAAGGGATGACAGAGGATGAGATGGCTGGATGGCATCACTGACTCGATGGACTTGAGTCTGAGTGAACTCCAGGAGTTGGTGATGGGCAGGGAGGCCTGGCGTGCTGTAATTCATGGGGTCACAAAGAGTCGGACACGACTGAGCAACTGACCTGATCTGATCTGAGTGGGAAGCTGCTGTATAGCACAGGGAGCTCAGCTCAGTGCTCTGTGATGAACTAGAAGGCTGGGACATTGGGCAGGAGGTCCAAGAGAGAGGGGATATATGTGTACACGCAGCTGATTCACTTCATTGTACACCAGAAACTTACACAACATTGTAATTTTACTCATATGTTGTTGCTTTTGCTCCTTAGTCTCTAAGTCGTATTCAACTCTGTACAACCGCATGGACTACAGCCAGACTACTACCAGACTCCTCTGACCATGGGATTTTCTGGGAAAGAAAACTGAACTGGATTGCCACTTCCTTCTCCAGTGGATCTTTTCAACCCAGGGATTGAATCCATATTTCTTGCACTGGCAGGCAGATTCTTTACCACTAAGCCATATATATGTATATATGAGTATAATTAAGTTTCTATATATATATATAAAATGGAGAAGTCAATGGTACTCCACCCCAGTCCTCTTGCCTGGAAAATCCCATGGACGGGGGAGCCTGGTAGGCTGTAGTCCATGGGGTCGCGAACAGTCGGACATGATTGAGCAACTTCACTTTCACTTTTCATTTTCATGCATTGGAGAAGGAAATGGCAACCCACTCCAGTGTTCTTTCCTGGAGAATCCCAGGGACGGGCGAGCCTGGTGGGCTGCCATCTATGGGGTCACACAGAGTCGGACACGACTGAAGTGATTTAGCAGCATATATATATATATATATATATATAAACATATATATATGTTTCATTATATATATTATATATGTATTACTTATTTGTTGTTATTCACTTGGTAAGTCATGTCTGATTCTTTGAAACCCATGGACTGCAGTATGCCAGGCTTCCCTGTCCTTCACCACTGCAGTCCAAAGGACTCTCAAGAGTCTTCTCCAGCATCACAGTTCTATAAAAGAAAACTATAAGAAATGAGACAGATTTTATGCATGTATTCTGGAACAGTATTGGTACTGGAATATAATGTCAAATTTTGTGTTTGATTTTTAAATCACATTGAAATAAAGGCATTTTTCTTTTACATGCCAAAATATTGTCTATGTCTTGGGGACTGTGGTAGACAGAGCTCAGGGTGACCCCCATGTTCATATCTTGTATATCTGGGACTTTTTGTCTTGCTTCTAATAAATGCAGTGTAACAAATATGTTGCAGTAG
Source organism: Raphicerus campestris (assembly GCA_006410735.1). Classification (NCBI taxonomy): domain Eukaryota; kingdom Metazoa; phylum Chordata; class Mammalia; order Artiodactyla; family Bovidae; genus Raphicerus; species Raphicerus campestris. The sequence goes on from SJYW01044803.1 coordinate 36,478, forward strand.
ATGAGGTGATGTCACTCCTGTGATTTTTGATAGTTACTATGGTTGTGTGTGTGTGTGTATATATATATATATATATATATATATATATCCATCTTGCTACTACACATGGGAGAGACTTCCTAACTTATCTCCCTTCTTTGTTTAAAGAAACACACTGCCACTTGTCAAGTGCCCATAGAGAGGGCCAGGTGGTAAAAAATTACAATCCTAACAATTGAGAGCAGCCTCTGATAAACAGGCAGAGGAAATAAAAAAAAAAGGAACCCTAGTCCTACAACTCCAAAAGATGGATTCTGCAACAACCTGAGAGAGCTTAGAAGTGGAAGTGTATATTTTCCCATATATACACCTGAGGCCATGAGCTGACTGATGCCTTGATTACATCCCTGTGAAAATCTGAGCAATGGAACAGCTAAGTCATGCTCAGACTCTTGACTCATGAAAATGTGGGATAATTAACATGTTTTCTTTTACATCAATAAGTTTATGGTGTCTTGTTACACAGCATTCAGTCCCTGAATATCAACTTGCATTTTCCTTATTCCCATGAACAAATGGTGATTCACATAATTCCAGTGGATTGCCTGTAGAATGAAAGAGAATTTATTTTTACCAGAGTACTTTTCTTCATCCTTTGACTTGAATTTGCAATGAGTTTCTTTAAGCTAAGGAAAACTGGGTTGAGTGTTTTAAACAGGAAAAAAGACACTTTAAAAAAGATTTGATATATGAATGTAATAACTGCATATGTTCACTTAATCAATATGGTTTCTAAAAAATTTATCTCTCTCGAAAGTGTTTATACAATGTGAAAAGTCTACTATTTCTGGGCTTTGGGAAAAACAGGAATACCTCATTCTTGTTTTTAAAATGCTAATTTTACTTTAAGTACATTCTATATGAAATTATGTAGGGAATGAATATATTTTGATATTCTGTAGCTAAGATATAAGAAAAATGTCTACAATTTGTTAATCAATTCATGTGGGGAGATGATTCCTAATATCTTTAATTTAAAAAAATTATAGGGAAGAAATTGTTGTCTTAGGAATGCTATTTGCACAGCTATAAAGATACCATGCTTCTCATAGGGACCTACACTGAGGCTCTCACAGAGATACAAAAATTGTTTGGGGGTGGGATTTGTACAGAGTGAAATAAGTCAGAAAGAGAAAAACAATCATATATTAACCCATGTATGTGGCATCTAGAAAAATGGTACAGATGAACCTATTTCCAAGGCAGGAAGAGACACAGACATAGAGAACTGACATTTGGACACAGGGTGGAGAGAGGAGGGTAGGATGAATTGGGAGATTAGGATTGACGTATATACACTACCATGCATAAAACAGCGAGTTGAAACCTGGTATAAAGCACAGGAAGCTCAGTTCAGTGCTCTGTGATGACCCAGATGGGTGGGATAGGGGCTGGGAATGGGCAGGAGATCCAAGAAGGAGGAGAGGAGGGGATGTATGTATGCATAAGGCTGATTCATTCTAACACAACATTGTAAAGCAATTATATTCCAATAAAATAAAATAAAATGGATGGCCAACATGGACCTACTGTACAGCCCAAAGAACTCTGCTCAATATTATGTAACAATTTAAATGGGAAAAGAATTTGAATCCATACAACTGAATCACTTTGCTGTACACCTGAAATTAACACAAGACTGTTAATCAACTATACCCCAATATAAAAATAAAAAGTTAAAACAAAGCCTTCCATGAATCCTTTTCCAACTATTATCCTATCTACATCTAGTTTCAGTCAAAGTTTCCTCTTTGAATCATTCTTTGAAATGTCTTGGTGGTCTCTCCACTTTCCAATCCATACCCCTCTGTGCTAAAAGAGGGAGCTAACACACAGTGTGTACCATGAGGAGTTCAATGACTCCCCTTCACCTTCAAGCTGAAAACAACTCCTGCAGGTTTCCCATATTTCATGCCTATTCCACAGCCTTCTCTTCAGAGTTTGTATTCTAGGCATCTGTGTTCTTCCCTCATCATGCCTATTGAACTGTACATTCCTTGAAAATAGGACCTGAGCCTGGTGATAAATGTTTATGAAAAGAATAAATGACTCAAATTTTGAATCTAACATTAACCTGGCAGCGAAAGGTCAATATGATTTATATAGCCAGTGAATCGTGACAGTAAGATTATGACACAGATGTGGAATTTACTTGCAAAATAGCCAGTCCAAGACTTCAGCAAAGCAATACCCATACTTGATCTATAGAATCTACTTCTCACAACAAGGCTCCTTCCTTGGCCTCTGGGAGCATGGGCATCTAAAAGAGAAGTGTTTCTTTTTTTATATTTTCATGTTTTCCTTAGGGTCTAAGTAACTTCTCCTCTAATTAGAGAGGACATAGATCAATCATATTTGCATGCAGAGGAAGAGACTGTCTTGAGTCTTCACTAAGTAACCCAGGAGGCAGGCCAGACATGCCTGCAAAGCTGAATACCAGGACCTAAGAAACCTAGCGCATATGTGGGCTCCACTGTTAGTCTAAACAGACTGTCGTGTGGCAGCTGCTTTTCATTATCTACTAAAATCTCTGAATCTTATTTTTTGTCTTATTCCCTCCATACCATAATCTTCTCTATTGGCCTTGAATGTACAGAATTTCATAGTCTGAAAGGGTTAGACATTGACCACAGGCGCTGTAATCAGTTCTTGGAACACTAGAACTAGTTGTGCTTAGAAGCTTCTGGAGACATGATGCTTGATGATGGAGTGTTTTGGAATGATCCAGCTGGATGATACCCTAGAAGTGAGAGAAACATAGAGCTTGTATTTTCTGGGGTAGTTTTCAAAGTGCTAACTCTTGTCAGTATAAGCCAATTAGTACTTGTTAGAAAATAAGACTCTTGTTGTTAGAGATCTGGTTATTGTTATAATAGTAGTAGCTATCCTACAGAACATTTTACATTATTTGAGGGTATGATGTAACGGCATGAGCTCAAGAATCAGACTAACTAGGTCCAAATTTGTGTTCTCTCATTCATAGCTGTGTGATCTAGAACAAGGATAAATGACTGACGCTCTCTGAACTTTGCTTCCCTGATTGTAAAGTGGGAATGGAAGAGTTCCTACAACACGTTTATTATGAAGATTAAATAAGATAATTTACATAAATCATTTAGCAGTCAGTAATTACTGAATATGTTAGCTATTTTGATTATTATTAAAAATTTTATAGATGAGAGAACAGAAGCATAGGAAGTTTAAATAAGTTGCCTGAGCTAGACAACTTGCAAAGAAGTTAGAATTAGAGTTTGGATTCAGATCGTCATAGCGCCAAGCCCTTTTTGTATTCACTTCACCGTGCAGCTTAACACAGAAACATCCAGTGAATTATTCAACCATACATTTTGCAATTCACTTGTGGGAAACCTAGATTCAGATTCATTATACCTGCTTTTCTTTCCTATGAGAAACTAGGGGTAGGATAGGAAGNATATATATATATATATAAACATATATATATGTTTCATTATATATATTATATATGTATTACTTATTTGTTGTTATTCACTTGGTAAGTCATGTCTGATTCTTTGAAACCCATGGACTGCAGTATGCCAGGCTTCCCTGTCCTTCACCACTGCAGTCCAAAGGACTCTCAAGAGTCTTCTCCAGCATCACAGTTCTATAAAAGAAAACTATAAGAAATGAGACAGATTTTATGCATGTATTCTGGAACAGTATTGGTACTGGAATATAATGTCAAATTTTGTGTTTGATTTTTAAATCACATTGAAATAAAGGCATTTTTCTTTTACATGCCAAAATATTGTCTATGTCTTGGGGACTGTGGTAGACAGAGCTCAGGGTGACCCCCATGTTCATATCTTGTATATCTGGGACTTTTTGTCTTGCTTCTAATAAATGCAGTGTAACAAATATGTTGCAGTAGATGAGGTGATGTCACTCCTGTGATTTTTGATAGTTACTATGGTTGTGTGTGTGTGTGTATATATATATATATATATATATATATATCCATCTTGCTACTACACATGGGAGAGACTTCCTAACTTATCTCCCTTCTTTGTTTAAAGAAACACACTGCCACTTGTCAAGTGCCCATAGAGAGGGCCAGGTGGTAAAAAATTACAATCCTAACAATTGAGAGCAGCCTCTGATAAACAGGCAGAGGAAATAAAAAAAAAAGGAACCCTAGTCCTACAACTCCAAAAGATGGATTCTGCAACAACCTGAGAGAGCTTAGAAGTGGAAGTGTATATTTTCCCATATATACACCTGAGGCCATGAGCTGACTGATGCCTTGATTACATCCCTGTGAAAATCTGAGCAATGGAACAGCTAAGTCATGCTCAGACTCTTGACTCATGAAAATGTGGGATAATTAACATGTTTTCTTTTACATCAATAAGTTTATGGTGTCTTGTTACACAGCATTCAGTCCCTGAATATCAACTTGCATTTTCCTTATTCCCATGAACAAATGGTGATTCACATAATTCCAGTGGATTGCCTGTAGAATGAAAGAGAATTTATTTTTACCAGAGTACTTTTCTTCATCCTTTGACTTGAATTTGCAATGAGTTTCTTTAAGCTAAGGAAAACTGGGTTGAGTGTTTTAAACAGGAAAAAAGACACTTTAAAAAAGATTTGATATATGAATGTAATAACTGCATATGTTCACTTAATCAATATGGTTTCTAAAAAATTTATCTCTCTCGAAAGTGTTTATACAATGTGAAAAGTCTACTATTTCTGGGCTTTGGGAAAAACAGGAATACCTCATTCTTGTTTTTAAAATGCTAATTTTACTTTAAGTACATTCTATATGAAATTATGTAGGGAATGAATATATTTTGATATTCTGTAGCTAAGATATAAGAAAAATGTCTACAATTTGTTAATCAATTCATGTGGGGAGATGATTCCTAATATCTTTAATTTAAAAAAATTATAGGGAAGAAATTGTTGTCTTAGGAATGCTATTTGCACAGCTATAAAGATACCATGCTTCTCATAGGGACCTACACTGAGGCTCTCACAGAGATACAAAAATTGTTTGGGGGTGGGATTTGTACAGAGTGAAATAAGTCAGAAAGAGAAAAACAATCATATATTAACCCATGTATGTGGCATCTAGAAAAATGGTACAGATGAACCTATTTCCAAGGCAGGAAGAGACACAGACACAGAGAACTGACATTTGGACACAGGGTGGAGAGAGGAGGGTAGGATGAATTGGGAGATTAGGATTGACGTATATACACTACCATGCATAAAATAGCGAGTTGAAACCTGGTATAAAGCACAGGAAGCTCAGTTCAGTGCTCTGTGATGACCCAGATGGGTGGGATAGGGGCTGGGAATGGGCAGGAAATCCAAGGAGGAGAGGAGGGGATGTATGTATGCATAAGGCTGATTCATTCTAACACAACATTGTAAAGCAATTATATTCCAATAAAATAAAATAAAGTGGATGGCCAACATGGACCTACTGTACAGCCCAAAGAACTCTGCTCAATATTATGTAACAATTTAAATGGGAAAAGAATTTGAATCCATACAACTGAATCACTTTGCTGTACACCTGAAATTAACACAAGACTGTTAATCAACTATACCCCAATATAAAAATAAAAAGTTAAAACAAAGCCTTCCATGAATCCTTTTCCAACTATTATCCTATCTACATCTAGTTTCAGTCAAAGTTTCCTCTTTGAATCATTCTTTGAAATGTCTTGGTGGTCTCTCCACTTTCCAATCCATACCCCTCTGTGCTAAAAGAGGGAGCTAACACACAGTGTGTACCATGAGGAGTTCAATGACTCCCCTTCACCTCCAAGCTAAAAACAACTCCTGCAGGTTTCCCATATTTCATGCCTATTCCACAGCCTTTTCTTCAGAGTTTGTATTCTAGGCATCTGTGTTCTTCCCTCATCACACCTATTGAACTGTACATTCCTTGAAAATAGGACCTGAGCCTGGTGATAAATGTTTATGAAAAGAATAAATGACTCAAATTTTGAATCTAACATTAACCTGGCAGCGAAAGGTCAATATGATTTATATAGCCAGTGAATCGTGACAGTAAGATTATGACACAGATGTGGAATTTACTTGCAAAATAGCCAGTCCAAGACTTCAGCAAAGCAATACCCATACTTGATCTATAGAATCTACTTCTCACAACAAGGCTCCTTCCTTGGCCTCTGGGAGCATGGGCATCTAAAAGAGAAGTGTTTCTTTTTTTATATTTTCATGTTTTCCTTAGGGTCTAAGTAACTTCTCCTCTAATTAGAGAGGACATAGATCAATCATATTTGCATGCAGAGGAAGAGACTGTCTTGAGTCTTCACTAAGTAACCCAGGAGGCAGGCCAGACATGCCTGCAAAGCTGAATACCAGGACCTAAGAAACCTAGCGCATATGTGGGCTCCACTGTTAGTCTAAACAGACTGTCGTGTGGCAGCTGCTTTTCATTATCTACTAAAATCTCTGAATCTTATTTTTTGTCTTATTCCCTCCAAACCATAATCTTCTCTATTGGCCTTGAATGTACAGAATTTCATAGTCTGAAAGGGTTAGACATTGACCACAGGCGCTGTAATCAGTTCTTGGAACACTAGAACTAGTTGTGCTTAGAAGCTTCTGGAGACATGATGCTTGATGATGGAGTGTTTTGGAATGATCCAGCTGGATGATACCCTAGAAGTGAGAGAAACATAGAGCTTGTATTTTCTGGGGTAGTTTTCAAAGTGCTAACTCTTGTCAGTATAAGCCAATTAGTACTTGTTAGAAAATAAGACTCTTGTTGTTAGAGATCTGGTTATTGTTATAATAGTAGTAGCTATCCTACAGAACATTTTACATTATTTGAGGGTATGATGTAACGGCATGAGCTCAAGAATCAGACTAACTAGGTCCAAATTTGTGTTCTCTCATTCATAGCTGTGTGATCTAGAACAAGGATAAATGACTGACGCTCTCTGAACTTTGCTTCCCTGATTGTAAAGTGGGAATGGAAGAGTTCCTACAACACGTTTATTATGAAGATTAAATAAGATAATTTACATAAATCATTTAGCAGTCAGTAATTACTGAATATGTTAGCTATTTTGATTATTATTAAAAATTTTATAGATGAGAGAACAGAAGCATAGGAAGTTTAAATAAGTTGCCTGAGCTAGACAACTTGCAAAGAAGTTAGAATTAGAGTTTGGATTCAGATCGTCATAGCGCCAAGCCCTTTTTGTATTCACTTCACCGTGCAGCTTAACACAGAAACATCCAGTGAATTATTCAACCATACATTTTGCAATTCACTTGTGGGAAACCTAGATTCAGATTCATTATACCTGCTTTTCTTTCCTATGAGAAACTAGGGGTAGGATAGGAAGGGTTGCAAGAGAGTGACCCAGAGAAGGCAAACTCATCACTCTTTCCTTGTTTTCTTGTGGCTGAGCCTGAGTTGGTTAGTGACAGAACCAGAGGATACTCTCTTCTCTGAAGTAGAAACAGGGATACTAATAAAAATATCCAGTAATTGGATTGACATGAAGAGTAAGCCATCAGAATGAATACAGTGGCTAGCCCCAGATCAAGAGGATCCTGGAGGTTCCTTGCTGGAGTTCCAAGTTTGTGAATTTAAAAAAAAATATTTTAAATTGGAGGATAACTGTTTTATATGTTTCTGCCCCTGCCACACCACAATCAGCCATAAATATACGTCTGTCCCCTCCCTCTTGAACTGCCCTTCCTCCCTGTCCACACCCCACCCTTCTAAGTCATCACAGAGCACCAGACTGAGCTCCCTGTGTCATATAGACAATTTGCGTCCTTTAGTTGCTGGATTATGGGGAGAACTGTGGGCTGGCTTGGGGCGGAGACTCTTCTAGCGCAAGGGAAGTATTTCCATATTTTAACTGTGCTGCAATCATGCAGTAGCAGGCCAACTGAAGGTCAGCCCTGGAGGTGTACACTTTTCATCCTGGTTACTGGTTTGTTTTCCAATCCTGCATACTGTAGTGCCTTTATTCAATGATGAATTTTAAGGTGAGTTTAATTGCTTCTCAGCAAGTGAAAACTTCTAAACCCAGAGTCAAGTCTGATTCCATAACCTGAGTTCTGTGTTAAACTACCTCAACTTCACACCATGTGCTCAGTCACTTCAGTTGTGTCCAATTCTTTGCCACCCTGGGAAGCCTAGGATAATAAAATTCAACAGCATAATGAAGAGAAAACTGAGATATACAGGGGATGGTAGCGACAGAGCCGAACTTGAACTCAGAACTTCTCACTTTTCATCCAGAACCTTCTCATCACATGGCATTAGCCTTTCTGAAAAAAAGTGAAAGTGTTGGTTGTTCAGCTGTGTCCAGCTCTTTGTGATGCCATGGCCTGTAGCCCACCAGGCTCCTCTGTCCACGGAGTTCTCCAGGCAAGATTACTGGAGTAGGTAGACATTCCTTTCTTTAGGGGATCTTGCTGATCTGGGTCTTCTGCATTGCAGGCAGATTGTCTGAGCCATGGGAGAAGCCTACCAACATCAAAAACACTAGTCCTCTCGGTCAAACTTTTGCCTTTGCCAGTATTTCTGCTCTCTGGTTGGAAGATTCTGATAAGGGAGGGCCTGCACTTTAAATCCTATCAAGCATATGCAATGATCAAATATCAACTTGCTCAAAGAATCAGAAGTTTCTAAAGCTCCTTATACACAGCTAGATGATTATTCTTGTGGCTTGCTAAATTTGATCCAGGATTATTTTTAACACAAAAAGAGACTCCTGTTCAATCCAACCTCTCAAGCTAACTACATTTGCTCAAACCAGACACAAGTATGATTTATTTTTCATTTCTGTGTGATATTAATAACAGTTTTAAAGCTCAGTATTAATCATAACTTCTTCCATATCAAGATGAGCAACTAGCGTGCTTGTGAAATATATTGGCTTAGCCATACACCCTGCCATACTTAAAGAAACAGTATTCTCTGAGTCTCTTTTTTCCCAAGGAAAGGGAAAAAACTAAAGCGTAAGTAAATGGAGCAGAAAAATATCTTTAAAAAATGATTTTGTTTGTTTATTCTTTCCTGTCTTGTTCAAGAAGATTTTAATTTATTTGATTTTTAGTTTATCCAATTTTATGACTACTGATTGCCACCATAGATTTTTGAGAAACGAAAATGACTTGTGACAGTCATACCACTAGAGATGACATTGAAATGATCTGTAAGTGCCTTTAAAAATAAATTTAAGTTCAAGATTCTAAACAACTATACAGAGTTTCTATAAATAAGATAGCTTTTTATTGTTTTCACTTATTTATTTTGCATATTTCCTAAAGCGTATCATATCCAACAGTTCAAATTTCACTACATTTCTCCTCCCACTCAGGTTTAAGATGAATTCATATTTTCCTAATAGTTTATGTGTCATAATAACTAAAATATAGATTTTTCACTTATTTCTTTATGTATTTACTTAGCATCTCAGTTTCTTGTTGAATTGTCCTCGTGTCAGTTTCAAAAATTTGCTGTGATTTTAGGTAAATTGCTTAGAAAATTGACTAGCATTTACTAGTTATTACAAAGCTTANAATATAGATTTTTCACTTATTTCTTTATGTATTTACTTAGCATCTCAGTTTCTTGTTGAATTGTCCTCGTGTCAGTTTCAAAAATTTGCTGTGATTTTAGGTAAATTGCTTAGAAAATTGACTAGCATTTACTAGTTATTACAAAGCTTACTTTTAAAAATAAATATCAAGTCTGGTCTTAAGAGTGCCCTTAGGTCTCCCCTCAGCTGGGGATGGACCCATGGCTGGGATGGATCTGTGCATTTATCTTAGGGGCATCCTTGCACCTCTGATTCTAGAATTAATACTGAGTTGCTACTTCTGGTAATGCAAATTTTGCACTGCACTATATCTGCTGCTGCTGCTGCTGCTAAGTTGCTTCAGTCGTGTCTGACTCTGTGTAACCCCAGAGACGGTAGCCCACCAGGCTCCCCCGTCCCTGGGATTCTCCAGGCAAGAACACTGGAGTAGGTCGCCATTTCCTTCTCCAATGCATGGAAGTGAGAAGTGGAAGTGAAGTCATTCAGTTGTGTCTGACTCTTAGCGACCCCATGGACTGCGGCCTACCAGGCTCCTCCGTCCATGGGATTTTCCAGGCAAGAGTACTGGAGCGNACAGGGGATGGTAGCGACAGAGCCGAACTTGAACTCAGAACTTCTCACTTTTCATCCAGAACCTTCTCATCACATGGCATTAGCCTTTCTGAAAAAAAGTGAAAGTGTTGGTTGTTCAGCTGTGTCCAGCTCTTTGTGATGCCATGGCCTGTAGCCCACCAGGCTCCTCTGTCCACAGAGTTCTCCAGGCAAGATTACTGGAGTAGGTAGACATTCCTTTCTTTAGGGGATCTTGCTGATCTGGGTCTTCTGCATTGCAGGCAGATTGTCTGAGCCATGGGAGAAGCCTACCAACATCAAAAACACTAGTCCTCTCGGTCAAACTTTTGCCTTTGCCAGTATTTCTGCTCTCTGGTTGGAAGATTCTGATAAGGGAGGGCCTGCACTTTAAATCCTATCAAGCATATGCAATGATCAAATATCAACTTGCTCAAAGAATCAGAAGTTTCTAAAGCTCCTTATACACAGCTAGATGATTATTCTTGTGGCTTGCTAAATTTGATCCAGGATTATTTTTAACACAAAAAGAGACTCCTGTTCAATCCAACCTCTCAAGCTAACTACATTTGCTCAAACCAGACACAAGTATGATTTATTTTTCATTTCTGTGTGATATTAATAACAGTTTTAAAGCTCAGTATTAATCATAACTTCTTCCATATCAAGATGAGCAACTAGCGTGCTTGTGAAATATATTGGCTTAGCCATACACCCTGCCATACTTAAAGAAACAGTATTCTCTGAGTCTCTTTTTTCCCAAGGAAAGGGAAAAAACTAAAGCGTAAGTAAATGGAGCAGAAAAATATCTTTAAAAAATGATTTTGTTTGTTTATTCTTTCCTGTCTTGTTCAAGAAGATTTTAATTTATTTGATTTTTAGTTTATCCAATTTTATGACTACTGATTGCCACCATAGATTTTTGAGAAACGAAAATGACTTGTGACAGTCATACCACTAGAGATGACATTGAAATGATCTGTAAGTGCCTTTAAAAATAAATTTAAGTTCAAGATTCTAAACAACTATACAGAGTTTCTATAAATAAGATAGCTTTTTATTGTTTTCACTTATTTATTTTGCATATTTCCTAAAGCGTATCATATCCAACAGTTCAAATTTCACTACATTTCTCCTCCCACTCAGGTTTAAGATGAATTCATATTTTCCTAATAGTTTATGTGTCATAATAACTAAAATATAGATTTTTCACTTATTTCTTTATGTATTTACTTAGCATCTCAGTTTCTTGTTGAATTGTCCTCGTGTCAGTTTCAAAAATTTGCTGTGATTTTAGGTAAATTGCTTAGAAAATTGACTAGCATTTACTAGTTATTACAAAGCTTACTTTTAAAAATAAATATCAAGTCTGGTCTTAAGAGTGCCCTTAGGTCTCCCCTCAGCTGGGGATGGACCCATGGCTGGGATGGATCTGTGCATTTATCTTAGGGGCATCCTTGCACCTCTGATTCTAGAATTAATACTGAGTTGCTACTTCTGGTAATGCAAATTTTGCACTGCACTATATCTGCTGCTGCTGCTGCTGCTAAGTTGCTTCAGTCGTGTCTGACTCTGTGTAACCCCAGAGACGGTAGCCCACCAGGCTCCCCCGTCCCTGGGATTCTCCAGGCAAGAACACTGGAGTAGGTCGCCATTTCCTTCTCCAATGCATGGAAGTGAGAAGTGGAAGTGAAGTCATTCAGTTGTGTCTGACTCTTAGCGACCCCATGGACTGCGGCCTACCAGGCTCCTCCGTCCATGGGATTTTCCAGGCAAGAGTACTGGAGCAGGATGCCATAATTCACATATACCTCAGGCTTAAAGCAGCTTCTCCTTAGAAGGCACAGGTGAACAGACTTTGCATTCCTACAGTTCCTTCTATTTGATGAGCAAGTTGGAAAATGCTATAGAGTTCTCATTTCTTCACTTCAGTTCTCTTCTTTTCTTTCCTCTCAGGTTATGTTCTCCATCTTGCGGTTTCTGTTGCAGTTCCATTGCCTCCGATTTGAATTTTACCACTCTGGATTTTGGGATTGATACTAGCTTGGCCTACATGCTGGTTTTGCACTGGACTCTTATCTTTTAAAGTCCAAGTGGAAAAATATTTCTTAAACAATACACAAAAAAGCACACACTGAGAAAGAAAATGAACTGATTTGATAAAATCAACTTTAGACTTCTCTCTAACAGAGGACCCTACAAAGTTATCAGATGACTGATATAATGGTAAGAACATAATATTTGAATATAGTAGAGAATCACTAGAAAAAGATAAAAATCACAAAAGAGAGTATATGAATAGACAAATCAAAAAAGGGAAAACAACATAAGTTTATGATGAGATACTCAAATTAATAATAATCTGAGAAATACAAAAGATAATTTTATACCAATCAGTTTAACAAAAATGTAAATATAAAATTTAATTATTCTAGGTGTCCCTTAGGTTGTGAGGAATGTACATGCACTGCTAATGAATATTTAATCAGTTGCAGCCTTTCTGGACAGTAATTTGGCATGGCTGAGTGAAATGAGCAACAAACAAATATTCCTGCACCTGTATATACATGCTAGAGAAACTCTTCCATATCTCCATAAAAAGACAGGTGAAAAGAAGTTCATCAGAGCATTGTTTAGGGAATTAGGGTATTTGGATGACCTGAATGTCCATTGCTGCATGTATGGTTATTAAATGCAATGGATATATTTTCAGTGATGCAGTACAATGCAGCAATGAGAAGGAATGAACAAGGTTGATAATAACAACATGGACAGATTAAGGGGAAAGTCCTGAGTTTTTTTTAAAAAAGAGAGAGCACTGAAACGAGAGCTAGTAGTTTTACATAAATTAAAACTTAAGTCCACTTAATGTTATATTGATATTTCTTTCAAGGATATGCATACTCCAAACCACATTAAACACTTTATAATAGGTTCACCATAAAGGAAGTGTTTGTAAGGAAATTACATTAGGATGGGGATGGAGAGTATAATAAAAAATAAATAGAATCAAATGAAATATGGGATTGGTCAAATTATTTGTTTGGGTTTTCCCATACTATGTTACAGAAAAGTCTGAACAAAATTTTTGGCCAGCTCGATAAGAAAGGGGCTTTACTGGGATCACTGAGAGTGACATGCACTGAAGCAAGGATTCATTTCTCCACACCTGCTGTCCAAGAAATAAAATTGTCTGAGAAACCTACCAGGACATTCTGCTCAGAGTTATTTACTTGTGAGACAATGCTTCACATTTAGCATTTCCATCAGAATATCTTGAAGAGTTCAGCTTAGAGGTTTATATTTCTTTATATGAATGAAGAGTTGGACATGACTGAGCGACTGAACTCACTGATATGAATGAATATACTTTTTTTCTTCTACAATACATGAAACATTCATTAACATTAATAAGAGTTGAGGATGTACTTGCGATAAACCAATTGCTATTTAGTAAAATACTGGCAAAGTCCATCACCACATGCTATATACTATTTCTTCTCAAAATAAGATACTTCAAGATGCTTATTTACCAAGTGGCTCAAAAAATCTGTTTGATATAAACTACATAATGTTTACATACATCTATTTGATAGACACCAATAAAGAAACAAACTCCGAATGTACTAGTTCTTTACATATATACAGATAGAAGCGAGTCCCATTATTTCCTGCACCTTTTGAATGTATTTGGAACAGAGACAAAGCATGGGTATTAGTCTAAATACAGATATGAATATACTAAGTGATTTAAAAACCAATTGAAATTTAGATTTGAAAAATAAATTGTGGGGTCTTCACTGGCTCTTACAAGGCCTGCTGTTCCAGAGGATTAAGTGGGTTTTACAAAATGACATATGTACTAAATTTACAGATGTTCCCTCACGAAGTTGTGGAGATGATGGAAACTGGGGGGAGATTTTCAAGACAATCTTATATTGTGGAAAGAAATCCAGACTAAAATTGTGAGGATTTCCTTCTAACACTTCTTTCTAACAGCTTGAGAAATCACATTTTATCCCTGAACCCAATTTGTTCATCTGTAAGTGGAGAAATAGTTGCAAGATGCTCACAACATTCTAATGACATAACAAATGTGAAAGAGCTTAGTGAACCTCAGTTGTTGGGATATAGGGAAAACTAGTAGCAATCATGATTGTTTACCTTCCCTGACCTTGTCACTTCACCTGCTTTGAAAATGAAAAACAAAAGGTAAGAATGGAAGAAAATTACGTTGAAAGTAAGACAAAAACAGATAAGATTCTGAAAGACTTTGCATCTACTGAGTTGAGGAGAGAAATTATATCAGAACAAGAATTTAGCATCAAATCTCTGTCAATTTCTTCCCAGTCTTCTTCCCTGCTTTGGTCAGACAAATCCCTCAAACTGAAGCTCACTTCCAGACTCAGGTCTTCCCTGGGGGCTAAGACGGTAAAGAATCTGCCTGTAATGCAGGAGATCTGGGTTTGATCCCTAGGTCAAGAAGATCCCCTGGAGAAAAATGACTACCCACTCCAGTACTCTTGCATGGAGAATTCCATGGACAGAGGAACCTGGTGGGCTACAGTCCATGGGGTCGCAAAGAGACATGACTGAACGACTAACACTTTCTTCTTTCTTTCTTCCGGACCCTGTAAGTTTGAGGTCTTCAGCCAGACCAGAATTGACATCTTTCATGTCAAGTGGTGAATATTATGGTACGCAGGGAAAAACTGGGTGAAATGCTATTATGTTTCCTCCAGACTGGGACACTTGTTTGCGTTATGAGAGGGGCACATACGCTGACTACTCCTGGCAACTGACACAGGTAGTCACCCTACAGAAGGTCCACGTGTCCTTCTGTTTCCTGTGCCTTGTTAAGTTGCAGGGTAAATCATTTCACAATCCCAGTAGCAATGCTGAGTTTTTCTAATCCCGTTTGCACTAACACAGTTATGAGAATCCCGGGGATTCTAATGCTCTATGAAGTTTGCTTCTTCCCAGCTATTTTATGGGGTCCCTAGAGAGTAACTCTGCTGTTTGTGAATTCATTCTTTCTAGCTAGCGTTAGAATATTTGCCGTCTTTTCACCATCTTCTCAGGCAAGTATCATGAATGCAAGGGAGGGAGCATTTTCCATGCCCTGGGTGCCAGCATTTTCCATGCAGGGTACCAGCCGTTTTCACTTCACAAGCGCATGCGATCGGAGTCACCCTGTCCCTGCGTCACATCTGTTGTTTCTTTAGCATCTCCTCTTTTTCAGATGTGAGCCTGTCAGCTTCACGCTCCCCGCTGTGTGCCTTCACCATAGTCCCATCACATTTTTTGAGGTTGCTTCTTTATTCCCCCTTGTTCTTTGTTAGAGACTTTAAAGTAGCATGTTCAAGATCTCCATCGAAATGCAAGCAGAATCAGTGTTATTTTTAACCACTGCTTCTGCCCAAGATTCTGGCACTGGTTTCTGGAGAAAAACACTAACTCTGTACATAATATAAGTAGCTCACTACTAAAACAAATTCTTCTGCTCTGTAACTGGGTGTTCACCTTTATAGCACATTAGTTATTTTATCTTTCCCCTCCATAAACAGATGAGCCTTGGCATTTCATAAAAATAGAATGAGGTGAGAGAAAATACAAAGAAGTGAGGAGATAAGTGAGGAAGATATTCTCCACAGGAGGAAAAGCTTGATTAGAGAGCAGCAAGAATAATTATGTCCATGCTATACGATTCCTAGACTGCTCTCATTGAAAGATGCATGTTGGAGACTATTTTAGGCCAGAGTTGCCTCAACTAACAGCTGCTCAATTCACACAGGAGGAGTTGAGGCAGTAAATGAAGGGATATTTTGTAGATTTCTGAACAAGAGACAGCCATGGACAGTCATGTTTACAGGAGGGCTTGCAATGGGTAAAGATTGTAAACAGAGAGAAAGGCTAGGACTATATGAATAAAACATGTGTGAGGTATAATTTAGACTCTACAGGTGGTCGGGACTGCAGGGAGCAATGGAAAGGAGAATGAAAGGCATTTTAAAAGAATAACTGACATAGCTGACTTCTCAGGGGAAAAAAAGTTCAAGTCCATTTCAGAGANGGTGAATATTATGGTACGCAGGGAAAAACTGGGTGAAATGCTATTATGTTTCCTCCAGACTGGGACACTTGTTTGCGTTATGAGAGGGGCACATACGCTGACTACTCCTGGCAACTGACACAGGTAGTCACCCTACAGAAGGTCCACGTGTCCTTCTGTTTCCTGTGCCTTGTTAAGTTGCAGGGTAAATCATTTCACAATCCCAGTAGCAATGCTGAGTTTTTCTAATCCCGTTTGCACTAACACAGTTATGAGAATCCCGGGGATTCTAATGCTCTATGAAGTTTGCTTCTTCCCAGCTATTTTATGGGGTCCCTAGAGAGTAACTCTGCTGTTTGTGAATTCATTCTTTCTAGCTAGCGTTAGAATATTTGCCGTCTTTTCACCATCTTCTCAGGCAAGTATCATGAATGCAAGGGAGGGAGCATTTTCCATGCCCTGGGTGCCAGCATTTTCCATGCAGGGTACCAGCCGTTTTCACTTCACAAGCGCATGCGATCGGAGTCACCCTGTCCCTGCGTCACATCTGTTGTTTCTTTAGCATCTCCTCTTTTTCAGATGTGAGCCTGTCAGCTTCACGCTCCCCGCTGTGTGCCTTCACCATAGTCCCATCACATTTTTTGAGGTTGCTTCTTTATTCCCCCTTGTTCTTTGTTAGAGACTTTAAAGTAGCATGTTCAAGATCTCCATCGAAATGCAAGCAGAATCAGTGTTATTTTTAACCACTGCTTCTGCCCAAGATTCTGGCACTGGTTTCTGGAGAAAAACACTAACTCTGTACATAATATAAGTAGCTCACTACTAAAACAAATTCTTCTGCTCTGTAACTGGGTGTTCACCTTTATAGCACATTAGTTATTTTATCTTTCCCCTCCATAAACAGATGAGCCTTGGCATTTCATAAAAATAGAATGAGGTGAGAGAAAATACAAAGAAGTGAGGAGATAAGTGAGGAAGATATTCTCCACAGGAGGAAAAGCTTGATTAGAGAGCAGCAAGAATAATTATGTCCATGCTATACGATTCCTAGACTGCTCTCATTGAAAGATGCATGTTGGAGACTATTTTAGGCCAGAGTTGCCTCAACTAACAGCTGCTCAATTCACACAGGAGGAGTTGAGGCAGTAAATGAAGGGATATTTTGTAGATTTCTGAACAAGAGACAGCCATGGACAGTCATGTTTACAGGAGGGCTTGCAATGGGTAAAGATTGTAAACAGAGAGAAAGGCTAGGACTATATGAATAAAACATGTGTGAGGTATAATTTAGACTCTACTGGTGGTCGGGACTGCAGGGAGCAATGGAAAGGAGAATGAAAGGCATTTTAAAAGAATAACTGACATAGCTGACTTCTCAGGGGAAAAAAAGTTCAAGTCCATTTCAGAGAGCTTAACAAATTAAAATTCATGAATCTCCCCTGTAGGCTGTTTCCTTTAAGGTGATTTTCAGTCTGAGGAATCTCATCTCAGACTTGCTCTCTCAGTGTCCTAGAACAGAAAATCAGGCCCAGCTGCGTTCAAGGTAACTTTGCCTAGACTGAAGTTCAAGCTTTCAGACTTCCTGTCTCAAAGCTTAAATGTCCATCCCACCAGTTATTTATGGTATGGTATTGGGCTTCCCTCGTGGCTCAGATGATAAAGTGTCTGCCTACAATGCGGGAGACCCAGGTTCCATCCCTGGGTTGGGAAGATCCTCTGGAGAAGGAAATGGCAGCCCACTCCAGTATTCTTGCCTGGAAAATCCCATGGACGGAGGAGCATTGTAGGCTACAGTCCACGGGGTCGCAAAAAGTCGACATGACTGAGCGACTTCACTTTCACTATTGGGCTTCCCTGGTGGCTCAGAGATTAAAGTGGCTGCTTGGAATGCATGAGACCTGGGTTCGATCCCTGGGTCGGGAAGATCCCCTGGAGAAGGAAATGGCAACTCACTCTAGTACTCTAGCCTGGAGAATCCCATGGAGGAAGGAGCCTGGTAAGCTACAGTCCATGGGGTCACAAAGAGTTGGACCCGACTGAGTGACTTCACTTTCACTTTCACTTTTCATTGGCAGGTTGAATGTGAACAAAATGTATACAATCCATGGATAGCTTCCAGAGTTTGACTCCCTAAAACTGGAAAATAAAAGCAACCATAAAAATGGGAAGATAGAAGATGACATCCACACTGAGGACAGGCTGTTGGCATTGACTTTGGATCTGTGGTGATGTGCTGAAATGTCCAGGTGACAAACAGCAAGGATGGTAACTTTCAGAGGGTCAAGATAGGAGAGAGATATTTGAGTCACTGGGACTGGGGTGAAAACTGAAACTCTGAGAATTAATACCCTTTTATAAAGGACAAGATAACAGAGAAGACTAGAAGGGAAGCCAAGATCAATTGTCTCATCATCTATCATAGGGAGAAAGTACCCGTGCTTCCCCCTACACAGCAAGCAGCCTTGAACACAGGCTCCTGACTGTCAGGCTATATCAGAGATACGATTGGCCCCAGTTGTCCTCATCACCCAGCTGTTTCTGTGCCATGTTGACCAGCCTGTGCTTTCTCCTTCACACTCTCCTCCTGTGTTTCGAGTGTTTNGGAGAAAGTACCCGTGCTTCCCCCTACACAGCAAGCAGCCTTGAACACAGGCTCCTGACTGTCAGGCTATATCAGAGATACGATTGGCCCCAGTTGTCCTCATCACCCAGCTGTTTCTGTGCCATGTTGACCAGCCTGTGCTTTCTCCTTCACACTCTCCTCCTGTGTTTCGAGTGTTTAGACAGGGATGTCTGCACTGTGACCCTGACTCATGTGTTCCTTTCCTGTTTGCTCAAATCTGGCTTTACAAAGGCTTACTGCAGAAGGAGAGATAATGTATTACTTTCTGACTCTTGGAAATATAAGGAAATCCCATCATTTAGTGAAATTATGCTTATAGTTTCCCTTACATACTGCACAGATGTCATTTCACTTTTTGCCTCTGATCCCTCCACAAGCATCTTGGGGAGGGGGAAATGAGAGAACACTTTCCCTGGGAACCACCACTGTCTGTAGAAGGTTACAGCAGTTTTTCAAAATGCCAGGTCAGCAAGACATACGCTTCAGAGACCACAGCACACGATGTAATACTTGCAACCACAGTGAACTTGGCTCAAACCATTTATTTTGAAAAATTCCAGACTGGGGCCAAGGTATAGAGAAATAGCTCCATAATTTATAGGTCCCATTTAAGTCTTCTCTCTGTAAAATTAAATTCCACCCTTTTCCTACTTCTTCTTGCAACAGCAGTTTCCTGGCATGGCTGACAAGCTTTACTCGTGAGAGTGCTACTCCTTAGAGCAATGAAAGGCTGTTTGCAAGCTCCTGATTAACCTGCCAACTAACTGAATATGAAGCCATCGTTTAGGAAGAATCAAAACAACCTCCGCTCCATTTTCCAGATGTATGGTTTCAAGGGCCAGAGCATAGCTGGCCTAAGAGAAGTCAATTGTGGTTTATGAGAAGGAAAGAGAAGCATAGGCTTTGGAATGATACAATTTTGGAGTCTAGTCCAAATTTTTTACGGGCTCGGGGTCTTTGCATTGCTATTCCCTATGCCCAGATAACTGTTCTCTTAGCTCAGTTTGTTGCATTACTGACGACTTCTCATCTTCACATCTCAGCTTAACTGTCACTTTTCCAAAGAGGCCTTCCCTGGCCAGTCCACTGAAGCTACACCCTTCCTGTCTCCCTCTACTTATTATCATCATAATCCTCAGTTTCACCCAAAGCATTTTCCTCCACATATAAGTGCTGTTTACTGACATGTTTATTTGTGTTTTAGTTTCCCTTATACTCCTGGGAGTCCCTTGGACTACTAGGAGATCAAACCAGTCAGTCCCAGAGGAAATCAGTACTGAACATTCATTGGAAGGACTGATGCTGAAGCTAAAATTCCTGTNCAAGTAGTTTCATTTGCTAATATCATCACTAATCTCACGAAAAAATTTTTCATTAGGAATCTTATTAAGCCAACACACTTTTCATAATCCTAGTTTTTTGTTTAAAAGCTTACGTTTTATAAATAGCAAAAAATACTCTCAGTTGTTTGTCTTACAGGGACAGGGTTAAAAATTTTGTTAAGATGATTTTTAACAAAAACACTTCAGTATATTTTCCTGGAGAATTCTATGGACAGAGGAGTCTGGTGGACACAGTACAGGGCATAGCAAAGAGTCAGACAGGTCTGAACAACTAACACTTTCACTTTCTTTTCAAAATTAAGGAGAAGATAGAGAGATTTCCCATCTACTTTCCACCCACACATACAACATCCACCTCCCATCTACCCTCCCATTATCAACATCCCCCTCCAGAGTGGTGCGTTTGTTGCGACTAAAGAGCCTACACTGAGAGTGTAATCACCCAAAGTCCAAAGATTATGCTATGGTTCACTTTTNACATCCACCTCCCATCTACCCTCCCATTATCAACATCCCCCTCCAGAGTGGTGCGTTTGTTGCGACTAAAGAGCCTACACTGAGAGTGTAATCACCCAAAGTCCAAAGATTATGCTATGGTTCACTTTTGGTGTTGAACATTCTCTTCGTTTGGATAAATGCATAATGACAGGTATCCGTCATACAGGTATCGAGCAGAGCATTTTAGTGTCTTAGAAATCCTCTGTGCTCTGCCCCTTCATCCCTTCTCCTGGCAAACAGTGATTTAATATTTTGTTGAAAACTTTAATTCATGTTCACGTGGGACACTGGTCTGTGTTCTTTCTTGTGATGTCTTTGTCTGGTCTTGTTATTAAGGTAATTCTGGGCCCAGAGAATGAATTGGGCAATATTTCCTTTGCCTTTATCCTCTGAATGAAATTGTAGAGATCTGGTATAATTTTCTCCTTAAGTGTTTGGCAGAAATTGCCAGTGATCTGGGCCTGATTTGTTGTTGTTGTTGTTTTGGAAGTTTATTTAATTATTGATTCAATCTCTTTAATAAATATAGGCCTACTCAGATTATTTACTTCTTGTTAAGTGAGNGTATAATTTTCTCCTTAAGTGTTTGGCAGAAATTGCCAGTGATCTGGGCCTGATTTTTTGTTGTTGTTGTTTTGGAAGTTTATTTAATTATTGATTCAATCTCTTTAATAAATATAGGCCTATTCAGATTATTTACTTCTTGTTAAGTGAGTTCCAGCAAACTGTGACTTTGAAAAAAAAAATGGTTCATTTCACCCAGGTTTTCAAATTTATGGTCATAGAGTTTTTATAATTTGTATTATCCTGCTAATGTCCATGGGATCTGTAGTAACAACCCCTCTTTCATTTCTGATTTTTAGTAATTTGTGTTCTCTTCCTTTTTGTTTTATTTAGCCTGGCTAGAGAACTGGCTCTTGATTTCATTTATTTTCTCTTTTTGTTTCCTGTTTTCAATTTTATTGATTTCTGATCTAATTCTTGTTCTTATATTCTGCTTTCTCTGGATTTAATTTTATTCTTTTTCTAATTTCCTAAAGTAGACAGATTACTGATTTTAGAGCTTTTTCC
This sequence comes from Raphicerus campestris, assembly GCA_006410735.1. NCBI lineage: Eukaryota > Metazoa > Chordata > Mammalia > Artiodactyla > Bovidae > Raphicerus > Raphicerus campestris. The sequence goes on from SJYW01044803.1 coordinate 58,249, forward strand.
TTTCTATTACAATAATGCATAGCTTTACTTCTTCTAAGTTTTCACTTATCCCATTAATTTTGATAAATTTACTTCATTAATTTTTGAGAAATTATCTACAAAATATCTTAGTGCCAGTAACCTTATTTTGACTTCCATTCATTTAAACAAAAATGGTACTCCATGAAAAAACTGGCTAGCTTATTTCCCAGTTCAAACATCATATAAATCCTTTTCCTCAAGACAATTGTTATACTTTGTAAGCATAATTAGGGCTTTATGTGCACTCCTTATTCCATGACATAGGCTATTAAAAAAATGTATTCTCTAGGGTTGCCACTTAATATAACTAATAATTTACTCCTTCATCAAATACATTCTTAACTTCTTCAACATTAAGATTGTTTTATCCTGTGTGTAAACACAATGACTATTAGGTCAGTTTGGTGCCACTGCATTGATTCATGGGATGACACTAGCTGTTTACCAACCACTATTTTGCACCATAAGTGTAAATGTCAACATGATGAAAAGCAAATATTATGAAAATTGCACTGACCTCATGAAGAGGTCTCAAAGACCTCTGGGTACTTTGAGGACCACTGGAGCAGTGGTTGGGGGGATAGATGTAGGTCTCTAGAATGCTTTGGGCTCTCCTCCTTGCAGCCTATTCATAAGAAGGTTGTTTTCATCTTCATTCAGTTTCCTCATCTCTAGAAAAGTATGCTAATGATGAATAATTTCATTATAGCTGGACAACACCAAAACTGAACCCTAATGGAAACTGTGAACTTTGGGTGACTACGATGTATCAATATCAGCTCATCAGTTGTAACAAATGTACACCTGCCCTACTGACTACTGATAATGGGGGAGGCCATGCATATGTGCGATCAGGGAGGCGTATGGGAAAACTCTGTACTCTCTCTTAATGTTTCTGTGAACCTAAAATTGCTCTAAAAATAAGTCTTTTTTTTAAAAGAGAAAATGTTAATAATAATATCTAATACATAGTATTGTGAATTTAAGTAGGAGAAGGGAATGGAAACCCACTCCAGTAGTCTTGCCCAGAGAATCCCCATGGACAGAGGAGCCTGGCAGGTTACAGTCCATAGGGTTGCAAAAAGTCAGACATGACTGAAGCAATTAGCACGCATGGGGAAGGTTCAGAGCAGTGTCAGGCACAGAGTGAGGGCAGCAGAACAGCGGGTCTCTCTGTTGCTTTGCATTGTTGTCCAAGCCCTTAGAAAGCATTTGACACAGGATTAGTACTCCATAAATGTTTACTGAAAAAAATGTGATTGGACCAAGCCTCACCACATATTAGTTCTGGGTTCTTAGGTAAACGACTATCTTTGAGCCTAAACTTTTTAAAATAAGATGGGAAATTTTTACTTTACAGGTGTGTTATGAAGATTAAACAGAAGGCTATATGTGGAAATGCTCGTTTCAGGTACTCTAGAAATATTTTTTTTGCCAATAATGAAAATTTTCCCTTATGGACATCTAACCACTTTTCTGTTATCTTCTGACTTTCCCCCAGTTTCTACCCAGTGTTATAGAATTCTCCATGTCTCATCCTCATCAGCTTGGCTCTGACTAGCTCATCAGATATGCCGATGGGGAATTAAGAGCAAAAGTGTCAGAGTTCCATTAAGTGTCCTACACCTAAAATAAAGTTTGTAGAAGAGAAATTATACGTGTTCTGAACTAGAGCAAAACTTTTGTAATAGAAAATGGGAATCAAAATTTGAATCAGCTTCCAAACATAATAATCAGTGACAATTTGGAATTAATTTATATGAACAACAGGTGAATTAGTCAGAATTCTCTTGGTTACAAGTGATCAAAACCCAACTAAACTGTGTAAGGAGAAAACAGCCAGTCAAATAGACAAAAGTTAGTTCACATTCCTTAAAGCACAGCTGCAGGCACAACAGAATCCAAATATTCACATTTTTTTGTCATCCTTTATCTGTCTTTCTCCTCTTCTCCACTGTATTCTCCTTAGCATTGCCTCATTTCTCAGATTAGATCTCAGGATATAGTGACAGAATGAATCTCCAACAGATTTTAAGCTTTCATCAGTTTAAAAACTGTGGTGGAACATTCATTTACTAGTTGACTTAGCAGAGTCCTGGGTAGGACTCCCACTGACCCAGTGTGGTCATGAACCCATTCCTTCACCACTTAGAGGAGTAAGTTCTCAAATAATTACCAGTTTGTAATTGACAAGTTTGATCAAACACATAACTCTAGAAACAGAAATTAATTCAAGTCCCATTTTAACTATATAGATTGAAATTAGAAGATAGAAAGTTTCCCCAATAAAATTTGGCATGATATTACCTAAAGAAGGGAGAAGATTAGAGCTGACAAAATAACAGGTATTTGCTAAGAGTGGTAGAAGAGAAATGTTGCCATTTTACTCTTATAGACTTATTACATATACTGTAAATCCTGTATTTTAACAGGAGTCTTTCTTGTCCGAGGAGTAACGCTGATAGAGGAATGTACTGGGGATCAGGCAGGCAAGTTGACAGACTGCATCACAAGATTCTGTGTTTTGGTGAAGAGGCTTTAAATTTTTACATTATCCCTAAACTTTTTGTTTAAAATAAATATCTTAGAGAAGCCCAAACTACATAAGCAGTAAAATCATAATTTCTCTGGTTAAATTATAACTTCTCTGGTTAACTAACGCTCTCTCTCTTTTTCTCATTTTCTGAAATTTCTCTTTGGACAGATTTGTGGAATTTTAGGGCTACCAACACAACTTGAAAACTATCAGTGTAATAGAAAGAGCCTAGGATTTCATGTCACAGATTCTGAGTTGCAACGGTAAGCCTGCTACTTAGCAAATGCACGTCCTTGAGCGAAACTTTTAACACCAGTATTTCCATTTTGATAACTCTGTAATAAGTGGCTCAGTGACCCTTCATTCACAGATTTCTGGGCAGATCAGCTGAGGTAATAAATGTGAGAGTAGTTTTCAGTCTGTAACGTGATATTATAAGAGGATGTAATGTTTTGATTGCTTTTCTGGCCAGACTTCCACTCAGTAGCTTGAGCCAGCTACCTGCTAACAGATTGTCTCCTCAACAAAACTGACACACTGTACAGCTACTTACTTCTAGGATCTTCCAGACCATGTGGAGTTATTGGGATAAATGGAGGTTTCATAACCATAAAATTGAATTTAATGCCTCTTGCTTTGACCTGCTCACACAGAACTTCCCGAATCCCTCAAATTGTCTCCCAGTTACTTCAAGGGGTCTGTGAGGGCTTTCTCACATATATGAGAAAGTAAGTATGCCTTTTTTAGTTAGCAAGTGATATCTTCTGTTTCTTCATCTCTTGCAATGAATCCCCTTATCCACATTCTTGTCCATGTACATCCTTGAAGGAACTGAGTTTCTTGTAGCTGCATTTTCTATTTCTGCCCATTTCCATAAAATCACTGCTATCTATGTGGTTTCCCAGCTCTCCTGAAATTGCTATCCATCATGGCACTAAAAAACACCATGCCCCCTTATCTGCCTCACCCTGCCCACACTTCCGTATGTTCCGCCCAGAAGAGAGGGAATGTGTACATTTTCCTCACTGAAAGCAACGTGATTTTACTGGGGCGCAAAAGCCAGCAGTGCCTGGTCTCCATATTTCACAGGGTCCACGATACAAACAGTTGTTTTCTTTTTTGTCCAGGAACTCCTGTCTGTAAAGGGCTCATAGAGGGGTCCTTGAGGATGTGTGGATAGATGAAAGGAGAAAGATAAATTCCCACCTAGCCAGGGATGGGTCCAAGGTTGTAGTCAAGGAAACAATCCCATGGCGCCATATTGAGCTTGTGTGAGGTTGGAAATGGCTTGTGCTGGGTTGTATGGAGTGAGTCAGGGTAAGCAGCTCAGGTCTGACTCTGAGAGAAGTGAGAGGGCCGAGGGCTTACTTCTAGGAAGGTTAAGTTTTTCTACACTGATGTAAGTGATACTGTCACTTTTATCTTTTAATTAATGGTGTTTCCATAGGGCAATGATTCTAAAAAGCTTAGAGTATGTATTAACAGAATCTTGCAAATAGAAAGGCATGTTGCCTAGTTTGAAGATATTCTTGAGTACACTGCCTGTGCTTGCCTTCCATGCAGAGCGACACTCTATTTTACTGAGTCGCCTGCATGGACTGTTGGATGGCTAGGTCACTAAAGGAGCTGCTCTAATGAGATTCATGCTGAATGTGGTGGTCAGTCTCCAAAATGGCCCCCATAATCCTTGCCTCCTGGCATTTATTTCCCTGTGTGGTCTTCCCCTACAGGGAATTAAAGCTGGTCTGTGTGACCAATAAGGTAAAGTGGAGGTGACAGTGTGTGACTTACAAGACAAGGTCATACAAAGTACGGAAGCTTCCTCTTTGATTCCTTGGATCAGTTGCTCTGGGGGAAGCTGGCCGCGGTGTCATGAAGTCAGTCTAGTATAGAGGCCAAGGTGGAGAGGAGTTGAGGCCCTCCAACAAGCAACCAACACTAGCCCGCAAACCACACCAGTGAATCAGCTAAACGGGGTCCTCCCGCTTTAGTTAAGCCATCAGATAGCTATAGCCTTGGTCAAAGGTGGCTGTAACTTCATTTGAGATCTTGAGCCAGACTGCTCACTCAAGTCTACTTCCAAATTGCTGATTCCTGATTATGTGATAAACAACAAATATTTATCACTACCTTAAGTCACAGGTTTTTAGATTATTTGTAACACACAAATAGATAACTTAACTCTAATTTCATTACTGACACCTTAGTTTAATTATACCTGTTCTTTTCCATATTGCACCAAGTAGACATTTTAAAGTTTTAGAGATTCACTAAGGACAGTGAAAAAAAAAACCCACAAAAGGATGAATAAGTGTATATGATTTAATTTTTTAAAAAATTCACGTTTGCTCACATGAGGTCACACACGTCTTAAAAATCATGAGAGAGGAAAAATATGTTTCCTACAGATAGCAATATATTTATCAAATATTTGATGACAATATAAAGGACATATTTTTCATTTCTGCACATCTAACAGAATAAAATGAAACAGAATGGATTAGGGAATAAATTATTTGACAGAACAAGGTACCAAAAATGTTCACATTGTGTGAGTCAATGGGCCACAAATTAAAAACAACAATTTTATTGAGAAAAGGATATGTTTTCTACTGTGGCCAAACTGTATATCATTTACATATTTGTAGATCACACACAACACAGTACAACACTAGATATTCTTTTTTTTCTTAATTAGTTTATTTATTTTAATTGAAGGATAATTACTTTACAATATTGTGATGGGTTTTGCCATACATCAACATGAATCTGCCACGAGTGCACACGTGTCCCCCCATCCTGAACCCTCTCCCGCCTCCTTCCCCACCCCATCCCTCTGGGTTCTCCCAGAACACCCACTTTGAGTACCCTGCTTCACACATTGAACCTGCACTAGTCATCTGTTTTAAATATGGTGATATACATGCTTCAGTGCTATTCTCTCAAATCATCCCACCCTCGTCTTCTCCCACATAGTCCAAAAGTCTGTTCTTTACATTTGCGTTTCTTTTGCTGTCTTGCATTTAGGATCATCATTATTGTCTTTCTAAATTCCATATATATACACTAATATACTGTATTGGTATTTCCCTTTCTGACTGACTTCACTCTGTATAATAGGCTCCAGTTTCATCTACCTCTTCAGAACTGACTCAAATGTGTTCTTTTTTTNTGTTTACTGAAAAAAATGTGATTGGACCAAGCCTCACCACATATTAGTTCTGGGTTCTTAGGTATGACTATCTTTGAGCCTAAACTTTTTAAAATAAGATGGGAAATTTTTACTTTACAGGTGTGTTATGAAGATTAAACAGAAGGCTATATGTGGAAATGCTCAAGTTTCAGGTACTCTAGAAATATTTTTTTTGCCAATAATGAAAATTTTCCCTTATGGACATCTAACCACTTTTCTGTTATCTTCTGACTTTCCCCCAGTTTCTACCCAGTGTTATAGAATTCTCCATGTCTCATCCTCATCAGCTTGGCTCTGACTAGCTCATCAGATATGCCGATGGGGAATTAAGAGCAAAAGTGTCAGAGTTCCATTAAGTGTCCTACACCTAAAATAAAGTTTGTAGAAGAGAAATTATACGTGTTCTGAACTAGAGCAAAACTTTTGTAATAGAAAATGGGAATCAAAATTTGAATCAGCTTCCAAACATAATAATCAGTGACAATTTGGAATTAATTTATATGAACAACAGGTGAATTAGTCAGAATTCTCTTGGTTACAAGTGATCAAAACCCAACTAAACTGTGTAAGGAGAAAACAGCCAGTCAAATAGACAAAAGTTAGTTCACATTCCTTAAAGCACAGCTGCAGGCACAACAGAATCCAAATATTCACATTTTTTTGTCATCCTTTATCTGTCTTTCTCCTCTTCTCCACTGTATTCTCCTTAGCATTGCCTCATTTCTCAGATTAGATCTCAGGATATAGTGACAGAATGAATCTCCAACAGATTTTAAGCTTTCATCAGTTTAAAAACTGTGGTGGAACATTCATTTACTAGTTGACTTAGCAGAGTCCTGGGTAGGACTCCCACTGACCCAGTGTGGTCATGAACCCATTCCTTCACCACTTAGAGGAGTAAGTTCTCAAATAATTACCAGTTTGTAATTGACAAGTTTGATCAAACACATAACTCTAGAAACAGAAATTAATTCAAGTCCCATTTTAACTATATAGATTGAAATTAGAAGATAGAAAGTTTCCCCAATAAAATTTGGCATGATATTACCTAAAGAAGGGAGAAGATTAGAGCTGACAAAATAACAGGTATTTGCTAAGAGTGGTAGAAGAGAAATGTTGCCATTTTACTCTTATAGACTTATTACATATACTGTAAATCCTGTATTTTAACAGGAGTCTTTCTTGTCCGAGGAGTAACGCTGATAGAGGAATGTACTGGGGATCAGGCAGGCAAGTTGACAGACTGCATCACAAGATTCTGTGTTTTGGTGAAGAGGCTTTAAATTTTTACGTTATCCCTAAACTTTTTGTTTAAAATAAATATCTTAGAGAAGCCCAAACTACATAAGCAGTAAAATCATAATTTCTCTGGTTAAATTATAACTTCTCTGGTTAACTAACGCTCTCTCTCTTTTTCTCATTTTCTGAAATTTCTCTTTGGACAGATTTGTGGAATTTTAGGGCTACCAACACAACTTGAAAACTATCAGTGTAATAGAAAGAGCCTAGGATTTCATGTCACAGATTCTGAGTTGCAGCGGTAAGCCTGCTACTTAGCAAATGCACGTCCTTGAGCGAAACTTTTAACACCAGTATTTTCATTTTGATAACTCTGTAATAAGTGGCTTAGTGACCCTTCATTCACAGATTTCTGGGCAGATCAGCTGAGGTAATAAATGTGAGAGTAGTTTTCAGTCTGTAACGTGATATTATAAGAGGATGTAATGTTTTGATTGCTTTTCTGGCCAGACTTCCACTCAGTAGCTTGAGCCAGCTACCTGCTAACAGATTGTCTCCTCAACAAAACTGACACACTGTACAGCTACTTACTTCTAGGATCTTCCAGACCATGTGGAGTTATTGGGATAAATGGAGGTTTCATAACCATAAAATTGAATTTAATGCCTCTTGCTTTGACCTGCTCACACAGAACTTCCCGAATCCCTCAAATTGTCTCCCAGTTACTTCAAGGGGTCTGTGAGGGCTTTCTCACATATATGAGAAAGTAAGTATGCCTTTTTTAGTTAGCAAGTGATATCTTCTGTTTCTTCATCTCTTGCAATGAATCCCCTTATCCACATTGTTGTCCATGTACATCCTTGAAGGAACTGAGTTTCTTGTAGCTGCATTTTCTATTTCTGCCCATTTCCATAAAATCACTGCTATCTATGTGGTTTCCCAGCTCTCCTGAAATTGCTATCCATCATGGCACTAAAAAACACCATGCCCCCTTATCTGCCTCACCCTGCCCACACTTCCGTATGTTCCGCCCAGAAGAGAGGGAATGTGTACATTTTCCTCACTGAAAGCAACGTGATTTTACTGGGGCGCAAAAGCCAGCAGTGCCTGGTCTCCATATTTCACAGGGTCCACGATACAAACAGTTGTTTTCTTTTTTGTCCAGGAACTCCTGTCTGTAAAGGGCTCATAGAGGGGTCCTTGAGGATGTGTGGATAGATGAAAGGAGAAAGATAAATTCCCACCTAGCCAGGGATGGGTCCAAGGTTGTAGTCAAGGAAACAATCCCATGGCGCCATATTGAGCTTGTGTGAGGTTGGAAATGGCTTGTGCTGGGTTGTATGGAGTGAGTCAGGGTAAGCAGCTCAGGTCTGACTCTGAGAGAAGTGAGAGGGCCGAGGGATTACTTCTAGGAAGGTTAAGTTTTTCTACACTGATGTAAGTGATACTGTCACTTTTATCTTTTAATTAATGGTGTTTCCATAGGGCAATGATTCTAAAAAGCTTAGAGTATGTATTNAGTATTTTCATTTTGATAACTCTGTAATAAGTGGCTTAGTGACCCTTCATTCACAGATTTCTGGGCAGATCAGCTGAGGTAATAAATGTGAGAGTAGTTTTCAGTCTGTAACGTGATATTATAAGAGGATGTAATGTTTTGATTGCTTTTCTGGCCAGACTTCCACTCAGTAGCTTGAGCCAGCTACCTGCTAACAGATTGTCTCCTCAACAAAACTGACACACTGTACAGCTACTTACTTCTAGGATCTTCCAGACCATGTGGAGTTATTGGGATAAATGGAGGTTTCATAACCATAAAATTGAATTTAATGCCTCTTGCTTTGACCTGCTCACACAGAACTTCCCGAATCCCTCAAATTGTCTCCCAGTTACTTCAAGGGGTCTGTGAGGGCTTTCTCACATATATGAGAAAGTAAGTATGCCTTTTTTAGTTAGCAAGTGATATCTTCTGTTTCTTCATCTCTTGCAATGAATCCCCTTATCCACATTGTTGTCCATGTACATCCTTGAAGGAACTGAGTTTCTTGTAGCTGCATTTTCTATTTCTGCCCATTTCCATAAAATCACTGCTATCTATGTGGTTTCCCAGCTCTCCTGAAATTGCTATCCATCATGGCACTAAAAAACACCATGCCCCCTTATCTGCCTCACCCTGCCCACACTTCCGTATGTTCCGCCCAGAAGAGAGGGAATGTGTACATTTTCCTCACTGAAAGCAACGTGATTTTACTGGGGCGCAAAAGCCAGCAGTGCCTGGTCTCCATATTTCACAGGGTCCACGATACAAACAGTTGTTTTCTTTTTTGTCCAGGAACTCCTGTCTGTAAAGGGCTCATAGAGGGGTCCTTGAGGATGTGTGGATAGATGAAAGGAGAAAGATAAATTCCCACCTAGCCAGGGATGGGTCCAAGGTTGTAGTCAAGGAAACAATCCCATGGCGCCATATTGAGCTTGTGTGAGGTTGGAAATGGCTTGTGCTGGGTTGTATGGAGTGAGCCAGGGTAAGCAGCTCAGGTCTGACTCTGAGAGAAGTGAGAGGGCCGAGGGCTTACTTCTAGGAAGGTTAAGTTTTTCTACACTGATGTAAGTGATACTGTCACTTTTATCTTTTAATTAATGGTGTTTCCATAGGGCAATGATTCTAAAAAGCTTAGAGTATGTATTAACAGAATCTTGCAAATAGAAAGGCATGTTGCCTAGTTTGAAGATATTCTTGAGTACACTGCCTGTGCTTGCCTTCCACGCAGAGCGACACTCTATTTTACTGAGTCACCTGCATGGACTGTTGGATGGCTAGGTCACTAAAGGAGCTGCTCTAATGAGATTCATGCTGAATGTGGTGGTCAGTCTCCAAAATGGCCCCCATAATCCTTGCCTCCTGGCATTTATTTCCCTGTGTGGTCTTCCCCTACAGGGAATTAAAGCTGGTCTGTGTGACCAATAAGGTAAAGTGGAGGTGACAGTGTGTGACTTACAAGACAAGGTCATACAAAGTACGGAAGCTTCCTCTTTGATTCCTTGGATCAGTTGCTCTGGGGGAAGCTGGCCGCGGTGTCATGAAGTCAGTCTAGTATAGAGGCCAAGGTGGAGAGGAGTTGAGGCCCTCCAACAAGCAACCAACACTAGCCCGCAAACCACACCAGTGAATCAGCTAAAGGGGGTCCTCCCGCTTTAGTTAAGCCATCAGATAGCTATAGCCTTGGTCAAAGGTGGCTGTAACTTCATTTGAGATCTTGAGCCAGACTGCTCACTCAAGTCTACTTCCAAATTGCTGATTCCTGATTATGTGATAAACAACAAATATTTATCACTACCTTAAGTCACAGGTTTTTAGATNTGTACCACAACTTCCTTATCCATTCATGTACTGATGGACATCTAGGTTGCTTCTATGTCCTAGCTATTGTAAACAGTGCCACAATGAACACTGGGGTACATGTGTCTCTTTCAGTTCTGTTTTCTTTGGTGTGTATGCCCAGCAGTGGAATTGCTGAATCATATGGCAGTTCTATTTCCAGTTTTTTAAGGAATCTCCACACTGTTCTCCATAGTAGCTACACTAGTCTGCATTCCCTCCAGCAGTATAAGAGGGCTCCCCTTTCTCCACACCCTCTCCAGCATTTACTGTTTGTAGGCTTTTTGACGGCAGCCATTCTGACCGCTGTGAGATGAAACCTCATGTTTTGATTTGCATTTCTCTAATAATGAGTGATGTTGAGCAATGTTTCATGTATTTGTTAGCCATCTGCATGTCTTCTTTGGAGAAATGTCTGTTTAGTTCTTTGGCCCACTTTTTGATTGGGTCATTTATTTTTCTGGTATTGAGCTGCATGAGCTGCTTATATATTTTGGAGATTAATTTTTTGTCAGTTGCTTTGTTTGCTGTTCTCTCCCATTCTGAAGGCTGTCTTTTCACCTTGCTAATAGTTTCCTTCATTGTGCAAAAGTTTAATTAGATCCCATTTGTTTATTTTGTTTTATTTTTTTCCATTACTCTGGGGAGGTGGGTCATAGAGGATCTTGCTGTGATTTATGTCAGAGAGTGTTCTGCCTCTGTTTTCCTCTAAGAGTTTATAGTTTCTGGTCTCACATTTAGATCTTTAATCCATTTTGAGTTTATTTTTGTGTGACTTATCCACAATTTTAAAATCCTCTCTGAAACAGACTGATCTTGATATATCTTACATGAGTACACGGATGAGAAGAATGGCTCTGCGGGCACACTTGCCTTCGTGGCCTTATCAGAGGAGTTGGACCCAGAGGTCCAGAGGCTTGATGTGGAGCCATGAAAAAGTCGAACTTTTTCCAGGCCTCAGTCACTCCATCTAAGAAAGAAAAATAATAGTGGCTCTTTAGTTATTCACTCATTCAACAAACATACTAAAAATTGAAGTGACTATGAGAAAAAACACAGGTTAAGAGTTGTTAACAAAAATAGGAACCCCTGTTCAGATTATTGTTGCTAAAATAAAGACAATACTAAGTGCCAATGGCCTAGGGTATGTGGAGGACTGCATTCAAGATTGTTTTGGGTTAGTTTCTTTTTTTTTTTAATTTTATTTTTACTTTATTCTACGTTACAATACTGTATTGGTTTTGCCATACATTGACATGAATCAGCCACAGGTGTACATGAGCCCCCAATCCTGAAACCCCCTCCCACCTCCCACCCTATATCATCTCTCTGGATCATCCCCATGCACCAGCCCCAAGCATCCTATATCCTGTATCGAACATAGACTGGCGCTTTGTTTCTTACATGATAGTAATAGGAAAAAATATTTGAAAGATATCAGCTAACACCTGGAATTTATGAGACCTGGGAACCTACTGCAAAAAAGAGGAACAAGTCCAGTCTAATTATCTAGATAATAAGAACATCTTTAATCCTCAGGAAGGGCCACTTCTGGAATGAAAATGTGGAACTATTTTTATTCTCAATCTGACTTTCTTTATATAAAACTAAGAATCCTGGGCAAACAGAGTCTGAATGCTCAGCTATATGCCGATGTGTACACGAAGAAAGAAAATAGCATTCTAATTATAATCTCCCTTTATCCTTGTTCATCTCAAATTTAAGTTATTGTTACTACTAATAGGAGGGAAGAAAAGATGCTGGAGGCTATAAAACAGCAATTGTGAACCACCAGGGCGAATTTTCAAGAACAAAATAGCAGAG
>SJYW01044803.1:86369-108981 GCA_006410735.1 Raphicerus campestris
TTTCACTCTCCTTTTTCACTTTCATCAAGAGGCTCTTTAGTTCCTCTTCACTTTCTGCCTTAAGGGTGGTGTCATCTGCATATCTGAGGTGATTGATACTTCTCCCAGCAATCTAGATTCCAGCTTGTGCTTCCTCCAGCCCAGCATTTCTCAAGATGTACTCTGCATATAAGTTAAATAAGCAGGGTGACAATATACAGCCTTGACGTACTCCATTTCCTATTTGGAACCAGTCTGTTGTTCCACGTCCAGTTCTAACTGTTGCTTCCTGACCTGCATATAGGTTTCTCTAGAGGCAGATCAGGTGATCTGGTATTCCCATCTCTTTCAGAATTTTCCACAGCTTATTGTGATCCACAAAGTCAAAGGCTTTGGCATAGTCAATAAAACAGAAATAGATGTTTTTCTGGAACTCTCTTTCTTTTTCCAATATCCACTGGATGTTGGCAATTTGATGTCTGGTTCCTCTGCCTTTTCTAAAACCAGCTTGAACATCAGTGAGTTCATGGTCCACATATTGCTGAAGCCTGGCTTGGAGAATTTTGAGCATTACTTTGCTAGCCTGTGAGATGAGTGCAACTGTGTGGTAGTTTGAGCATTCTTTGGCATTGCCTTTCTTTGGGACTGGAATGAAAACTGACTTTTTCCAGTCCTGTGGCCACTGCTGAGTTTTCCAAATTTGCTGGTATACTAAGTGCAGCACTTTCACAGCATCATCTTCCAGGATTTGAAATAGCTCAACTGGAATTCCATCCCCTCCACTAGCTTTGTTCATAGTGATGCTTCCTAAAGCCCACTTGACTTCACATTCCAGAATGTCAGGCTCTGGGTGAGTGATCACACCAACGTGATTATCTGGGTCGTGAAGATCTTTTTTGTACAGTCTTCTGTGTATTCTTGCCACCTCTTCTTAATATCTTCTCTTTCTGTTAAGTCCATATCATTTCTGTCCTTTATTGAGCCCATCTCTGCGTGAAATGTTCCTTTGGTATCTCTAATTTTCTTGAAGAGATCCCTAGTCTTTAGAAGATTGAAAAAACAACGTTCAATAAAGAGTCCTTCTCTGCGGGTACACGCAGAAGCTTGCCTTAAGGTGGTCACCACAACCAGGAAGAGTCTCAACTCAGTTTGTCTTTNTTGCCAGGCTCCTCTGTCCATGGGATTTCCCAGGCAAGAATATTGGAATGGGTTGTTATTTCCTTCTCTGGGGGATCTTCCCAACCCAGGGATTGAATCCAGGTGTCCTGCATTGGAGGCAGATTCTTTACCATTGAGCCACCAGGGAAGCCCATGAAATAGGTTACCTCCAGATAAAAGGATACTCTCAGGAATTAGATTTCTTTGTGGAAGAGGATACAAGATTCACGATCTTTAAGGGAATGTCCTGACACATCTCTGACCTATGGTTCCCTGAAATATTTCACTACAGTAGCACGTCTTTACTGCTGCTGCTAAGTCACTTCAGTCGTGTCCGACTCTGTGTGACCCGAGAAGGCAGCCCACCTGGCTCCCCCGTCCCTGGGATTCTCCAGGCAAGAACACTGGAGTGGGTTGCCATTTCCTTCTCCAAGGCATGAAAGTGAAAAGTGAAAGTGAAGTCGCTCAGTCATGTCTGACCCCCAGTGACCCCATGGACTGCAGCCATCCAGGCTCCTCCATCCATGGGATTTTCCAGGCAAGAGTACTGGAGTGGGGTGCCATCTTTAAATAGTCATAAATTTGATCTGAGTGCCTCTGTAGCACTTATGTCTCAAAGGCTTTTGTATATAAGTCACTTACTGCTTATTCTAACCTATTGATATGATATCAGTGATACTTTAGATCAGTGTCATGGTCTACAGGATGTCACAACAGCTCAGATCTCTTCACTATATTATGACAAAAGAAAGGAGAGTTGATACTACACTGGGGTAAAATTGCAAATATATTACCGTTTATTTATTGTACCTGTCAACTGTTGCTAGTCCTCAATTGTGATGGGACTGAAAGGAATACATTCACCAAATTAATGGTCACATGCCGTGCACAAAGAATCATGTTATATCAGTCTACTGTTGCAAAAATATCTTGTTTTCCGTGATAACTCTGACTGTAGCTACTCCTTGGCTAAGCTTGGAATAGTCTATGACATTCTCCAGGATCCATTTGGTTTTTATATGAGTTCAGACTTGCAAATGAAATAAAACTATGAGAATGACTCTCACTTTTGCTTTCCTTAAACTTGTACCGTTTTAATCTGTCATCTCCTCTGAGATGTGATATTGCTATAAATTTACTATTCTGGCCAGTCTTGGGATGCAGTTTCAAGGGGTTCCATTTGGTTTCCTTACTCTGCTGGTACTTACCCCAGAGGCCAAGGACTTGGTATGGGAGATCTTGCCAAGGATGTCATTCACAAGTACACTTTCATGGACCAAGTAAGTGACCAACCAGTTGAGTTAATGAACGAGGGGACCCATAGTCATTCAGACTTTGGGGAACAGGCTGATTTTTAGACCTCCAGGTATCATTACCCTTAGAGACACTATGCTCTATGTACATGTCTATAATTCTCACTGATTTAAGTTTACTGGACTACCACTCTGGCCACGCCATTTGTTGTAACAATTACAACATCTTAGTTTCTAGACATCAAGGCTGCCATTTAGCTTTTCACTTCAGGGCTCCATCATTCCCATGGCTATCAGAAAGCCACATTCTCAGAAAGCCTTTCCAACCACCTGACCTCAGAGATGTTGGCATTTCTGTCCCATCCCATTCCCACCAGCTTTTATGAATAGTATGTCTGCTAGGCCTTTAGGGGAAGCCTAATCCTCTGCTGGTTCTTCTGGGCTCCTACACCTGTCCAGTTTGCTCACTCACTTAAGTCTATTTTCATTCTTAATAATTTAATTTTAGAATAGTTTCAGGTGTACGAAAAAGGTACAAAGATAGTACAGAGTTCTCATATATCCCTCAGTTTCCCTCATTATTAACTTTTCACATTCAGTTCAGTTCAGTTCAGTCGCTCAGTCGTATCTGACTCTTCGCGACCCCATGAATCGCAGCACGCCAGGCCTCCCTGTCCATCACCAACTCCTGGAGTTCACTCAGATTCACGTTCATCGAGTCAGTGATGCCATCCAGCCATCTCATCCTCTGTCGTCCCCTTCTCCTGCCCCCAATCCTTCCCAGCATCAGAGTCTTTTCCAATGAGTCAACTCTTTGCATGAGGTGGCCAAAGTACTGAAGTTTCAGCTTTAGCATCATTCCTTCCAAAGAATTCCCAGGGCTGATCTCCTTTAGAATGGACTGGTTGGATCTCCCTGCAGTCCAAGGGACTCTCAGGAGTCTTCTCCAACACCACAGTTCAAAAGCATCAATTCTTCGGCACTCAGCCTTCTTCACAGTCCAACTCTCACATCCATACATGACCACAGGAAAAACCATAGCCTTGATTAGACGGACCTTCGTCGTCAAAGTAATGTCTCTGCTTTTGAATATACTATCTAGGTTGGTCATAACTTTTCTTCCAAGGATTAAGCGTCTTTTAATTTCATGGCTGCAACATAATTTTAGAACTAATAAACCAATATCAATACACTATTATTAGCTAAAGTCCATAGTTATTTGGATTTCCTTGATTTTTACCTAATGCCCTTTTTCTGTTGTAGGATTTCATGAGAATATCACATGATTATGCCAGGGCTCCCCTGGTGGCTCAGATGATAAAGAGTTGGCCTGCACTGTGAGAGAGCTGGGTTCAATCCCTGGGTAGGGAAGATCCCCTGGAGGAGGCATGACAACCCACTCCAGTATTCTTGCCTAGAGAAGCCCCATGGACAGAGGAGACTAGTGGGCTACAGCCCATGGGGTCACGAAGAATTGGACACAACTGAGTGACTAAGCACACACACTTAGATGGCAGCAGTTTCTCAGACTTTCCTTGTTTCTGATAGCCTTGACATATTTGAGTAGCACTTGTTTTTTAGAGTATTTCTCAATTTACATGTGACTGATATTTTCATTATAATCATATTGGTGTCCAAAGCCATGCTCTCCTTTCTCTACCATCTGCCATGATGATGCAGGCTTAAATTTCACTCATCATAGGCCATTACCTTTTCCAATCTTCTAGGAGCCACCTGAGTGGCAAGTTTATACCATTTCTGGGGGTCCTTGCCAAGGTGTTAAAAATAGTATCCTAAGAGAGCTTCCCCAGGTGAGGAAGCTCTTCTTTATCTAGGCTTATGTTTTTCACTGGAGGTACAGATGGCCACAGAAAAGATAGTTTCCTAAGACTTAACAAAATTGTAGAGATGTCTCCTGATATATGGTTAGATAGGATCACCAATGGAATAGACATGAATTTAAGCAAGCAAAGCACAGGGAAGCCTAGTGTGCTGCAGTCCATGGGGTCACAAAGAGTTGGACATGACTTAGCAACAGAAAAACAACTCCTGATACTTAGAGGCAGTTTAATTAGTGGGGCTCTGAGAAAATTAAGATTCCATTTCAAGAAACAAGGGAAACTCAGATGATTTTTGGGTCTGTCATGCAGTGTGAAGCCTTCTGATCCACACACATTAAATAAGTGTTCTTACAAAGGTACTTTTTTTTTCTCTCTCTCCTGTTGGCTCTTTCCCATAGGCTGGACTTGGGAACAAAACTGCATAGTATGTCTGCTCAGTGAGCCTTTGATTCCCTGGAAAGATGGTATGTGAAATCAATTCATGAAAAAAATTTCATCTGAGATGCTTCAAAAAATTGTTGAGAATGTCTTTTCTATTCTAACAAGTAATACAATTTTTTCCTTCATACTCAGTGACTATTCCCTTCAATGAAACTTTAACATTGATAAAGTCCTAGAACTTCAGCTAAATTTATGTGACCTGTGATCTTTGGTACAGTTAAACAGCAACATCTTATTATCAGATAAAACAATTATTAACAAAAGACAAAGTTCAAAAACAAATCTCTAACCAAAGGAAAATATCCTTGGGAGTGTGCAAAGTGCTAAGTAAGTTTCAAAACTTTTAATGAAGTAAGATTTTTCTTATAAGTTGTATATTTATAAACTTTATATCCTCAGCAACAAGACCATTTACTGAGTTATTCCATCTATAGTGTACTGTACTAATCATCTTAATTACTTGGTGATAGTTAAGACCTGCTGCTGCTGCTGCTGCTGCTGCTGCTGCTGCTGCTGTCGCTTCAGTCGTGTCCGACTCTGTGCAACCCCATAGACGGCAGCCCACCAGGCTGCCCCGTTCCTGGGATTCTCCAGGCAAGAACACTGGAGTGGGTTGCCATTTCTTCTGATACTGTATTAATCATCTTAACTACATTTATAAGCATTTAATTCAAGTGATCATCTTTCATATAATAATTCCCATTTCACAGCCAAGGGCACTAAATCTCACAGTTTTCAGAACTTTCTCCAACCTGTGGTGTGGAGCAGAGCTTGGGAAAGAATCTAGATTTGACCATGGTCATGATCTGTCCACCATGATACCCTGTCTTTTAAAAAATATTTACTTCTGCCTGACAAGGTCGCTCACTGGTGTTTTTAAAAACCTCCCCATCCCCCCTTTTCTGTATTTAATTTTAGATTTGGAAGAGCAGTTTGTTACTCAAAACCAGAACCCTTTAATCAAGCATAAGTGCTCTCTTAGGGAAAGAGAATGTTAGAGCCACGTTGGAGCCACCCTCCCTAAAATTACCATTGTTCCTCTTGAGCAGGAACTGTGTCAGTGGCTTCTTTTTTCCTTTCGTTGTTGTTCTTGTTATTTTTCCCAGTTGATTCTATATAGTAAACTATATAGAAGCTCCTTGATTTAACACCAAGACAAAATCAAACACAAAAGTATTGCTTTTTATTAGTAATTCTATGAGTTCTACCAGCTCTCTGCTTTCCCCTTTGACAGCAGGGTTAACTTTAATCCCGAAGTCATTAGAGGTATTTTCATTCTTTGGTGCCTAAAAATAGACACATTCAGAAGTGGCTTAGTGACAGAAACCAGGGCATCAAAGATCTCAGCTGCCGTGTGTAGTAGGTTTTCCTCCAGTGGGGTGGGAATCCTGTTTTAGATTTTTTTTTTTTTTTTTCATAAGATGTTGGAGGATGGGGCTGTTTTTGATCTCAAGCATTTACCCAGTGGAGATGTTGCCAGAGTGTGGGTGCTGGAAACCAGAATGTTCTGGATCCTTCTGTGATCAGAAACAAAGTACCAACCACTGACTTAAAAGTTGGCCTGAGGCAATTGGAAAAAGTCAGCAGATATATGCCCTGCAGAAGGGGTGACCATATGCTCTGGTTTACTTGGAACAACAATCTCTCTCATTATCATAACACCCTTTTCACTGTCAGCACTCCCAATTCAGTTGATGCATCATAAATTATATCATGTCTTTAGTTATAGATCTTATCTTTCCATCTTCACACTCATACTAGATGATAGCTAGCTTGAGAATACGAACCAGACCTCATTTGCCCTTGCATATTTCCTCAGCATTAAGCTTTGACCCTTTTACACAGTTTGCACGTAATACATGCTTATATTACTAAATTGATTCCTGTATTCATACTCTCCCCCATCCACTGTTAAAAAAAAAAAAGAAAGAAAGCAACTAATGTGTACAGAAAAACTACTGTGTGGTAGACACTGATTTAGGCTTCCCTGGTGGCTCAGCGATAAGGGATCTGCCTGCAGTGCCGGAGACCCAGGTTCAATCCATGGGTCAGGAAGATCCCCTGGAGGAGGGCATGCCAACCCACTCTAGTACTCTTGCCTAGAGAATCCTATGGACAGAGGAGCCTGGAAAGCTGCAGTCCACAGGGTTGCACAGAGTCAGACATGACTGAAACAACCAAGCTGCAGCAGTAGACACTGATTTAGATGATATCTGGTATTGCTCATAAATACCTTGCAAGCTATTTTTATTTTACCAAAGAAGAAAGTCAGAGAGGTTCAGTAATCAGAGTAAGTTACATAGTAAACAGTATAGCAAAAATGCCCTTCAGTTTTGTGTCTAAGCTCAAGACTGTTATTTTCCCTGTTTCTGCCTGACTGCCTATGCCAGCATCCTTGTATAATGCTTTTACGGTTTATAATGCATAAAAGCATGGAAACCTCAAAGCAGTTGTTTGAGTTAAGTGGTATCATTTTCATTTTAACAAAGATGTCTTTTAAAATTTCTTTGTTGTGCTCAAGATCACACTGCTGATTAGCGGAAAACTGGGCTCAAACTCACTTCCTTTCACTTCAAATCACAAATTGCTTTGGTTCAATACTTTTAAATGTGTTGTCTCAGTGGTAAAGAAACCACCTGCCAGTGCAGGAGACATGGGTTCGATCCCTGGGTCAGGAAGATCCCCAGGAAGAGGAAATGGTAACCCATTTCAGTATTCTTGCTGGGATAATCCCCGGGACAGAGGAACCTGGAGGGCTATAGCCCATGGGGTCACAGAGTTGGACACAACCGAGTACTGAGCTCACATGCACGATATTTTTAAAAATACTGAAAATGCTGAANAGAATGGACTGGTTGGATCTCCTTGCAGTCCAAGGGACTCTCAGGAGTCTTCTCCAACACCACAGTTCAAAAGCATCAATTCTTCGGCACTCAGCCTTCTTCACAGTCCAACTCTCATATCCATACATGACCACAGGAAAAACCATAGCCTTGATTAGACGGACCTTCGTCGTCAAAGTAATGTCTCTGCTTTTGAATATACTATCTAGGTTGGTCATAACTTTTCTTCCAAGGATTAAGCGTCTTTTAATTTCATGGCTGCAGCATAATTTTAGAACTAATAAACCAATATCAATACACTATTATTAGCTAAAGTCCATAGTTATTTGGATTTCCTTGATTTTTACCTAATGCCCTTTTTCTGTTGTAGGATTTCATGAGAATATCACATGATTATGCCAGGGCTCCCCTGGTGGCTCAGATGATAAAGAGTTGGCCTGCACTGTGAGAGAGCTGGGTTCAATCCCTGGGTAGGGAAGATCCCCTGGAGGAGGCATGACAACCCACTCCAGTATTCTTGCCTAGAGAAGCCCCATGGACAGAGGAGACTAGTGGGCTACAGCCCATGGGGTCACGAAGAATTGGACACAACTGAGTGACTAAGCACACACACTTAGATGGCAGCAGTTTCTCAGACTTTCCTTGTTTCTGATAGCCTTGACATATTTGAGTAGCACTTGTTTTTTAGAGTATTTCTCAATTTACATGTGACTGATATTTTCATTATAATTATATTGGTGTCCAAAGCCATGCTCTCCTTTCTCTACCATCTGCCATGATGATGCAGGCTTAAATTTCACTCATCATAGGCCATTACCTTTTCCAATCTTCTAGGAGCCACCTGAGTGGCAAGTTTATACCATTTCTGGGGGTCCTTGCCAAGGTGTTAAAAATAGTATCCTAAGAGAGCTTCCCCAGGTGAGGAAGCTCTTCTTTATCTAGGCTTATGTTTTTCACTGGAGGTACAGATGGCCACAGAAAAGATAGTTTCCTAAGACTTAACAAAATTGTAGAGATGTCTCCTGATATATGGTTAGATAGGATCACCAATGGAATAGACATGAATTTAAGCAAGCAAAGCACAGGGAAGCCTAGTGTGCTGCAGTCCATGGGGTCACAAAGAGTTGGACATGACTTAGCAACAGAAAAACAACTCCTGATACTTAGAGGCAGTTTAATTAGTGGGGCTCTGAGAAAATTAAGATTCCATTTCAAGAAACAAGGGAAACTCAGATGATTTTTGGGTCTGTCATGCAGTGTGAAGCCTTCTGATCCACACACATTAAATAAGTGTTCTTACAAAGGTACTTTTTTTTTCTCTCTCTCCTGTTGGCTCTTTCCCATAGGCTGGACTTGGGAACAAAACTGCATAGTATGTCTGCTCAGTGAGCCTTTGATTCCCTGGAAAGATGGTATGTGAAATCAATTCATGAAAAAAATTTCATCTGAGATGCTTCAAAAAATTGTTGAGAATGTCTTTTCTATTCTAACAAGTAATACAATTTTTTCCTTCATACTCAGTGACTATTCCCTTCAATGAAACTTTAACATTGATAAAGTCCTAGAACTTCAGCTAAATTTATGTGACCTGTGATCTTTGGTACAGTTAAACAGCAACATCTTATTATCAGATAAAACAATTATTAACAAAAGACAAAGTTCAAAAACAAATCTCTAACCAAAGGAAAATATCCTTGGGAGTGTGCAAAGTGCTAAGTAAGTTTCAAAACTTTTAATGAAGTAAGATTTTTCTTATAAGTTGTATATTTATAAACTTTATATCCTCAGCAACAAGACCATTTACTGAGTTATTCCATCTATAGTGTACTGTACTAATCATCTTAATTACTTGGTGATAGTTAAGACCTGCTGCTGCTGCTGCTGCTGCTGCTGCTGCTGCTGCTGTCGCTTCAGTCGTGTCCGACTCTGTGCAACCCCATAGACGGCAGCCCACCAGGCTGCCCCGTTCCTGGGATTCTCCAGGCAAGAACACTGGAGTGGGTTGCCATTTCTTCTGATACTGTATTAATCATCTTAACTACATTTATAAGCATTTAATTCAAGTGATCATCTTTCATATAATAATTCCCATTTCACAGCCAAGGGCACTAAATCTCACAGTTTTCAGAACTTTCTCCAACCTGTGGTGTGGAGCAGAGCTTGGGAAAGAATCTAGATTTGACCATGGTCATGATCTGTCCACCATGATACCCTGTCTTTTAAAAAATATTTACTTCTGCCTGACAAGGTCGCTCACTGGTGTTTTTAAAAACCTCCCCATCCCCCCTTTTCTGTATTTAATTTTAGATTTGGAAGAGCAGTTTGTTACTCAAAACCAGAACCCTTTAATCAAGCATAAGTGCTCTCTTAGGGAAAGAGAATGTTAGAGCCACGTTGGAGCCACCCTCCCTAAAATTACCATTGTTCCTCTTGAGCAGGAACTGTGTCAGTGGCTTCTTTTTTCCTTTCGTTGTTGTTCTTGTTATTTTTCCCAGTTGATTCTATATAGTAAACTATATAGAAGCTCCTTGATTTAACACCAAGACAAAATCAAACACAAAAGTATTGCTTTTTATTAGTAATTCTATGAGTTCTACCAGCTCTCTGCTTTCCCCTTTGACAGCAGGGTTAACTTTAATCCCGAAGTCATTAGAGGTATTTTCATTCTTTGGTGCCTAAAAATAGACACATTCAGAAGTGGCTTAGTGACAGAAACCAGGGCATCAAAGATCTCAGCTGCCGTGTGTAGTAGGTTTTCCTCCAGTGGGGTGGGAATCCTGTTTTAGATTTTTTTTTTTTTTTTTCATAAGATGTTGGAGGATGGGGCTGTTTTTGATCTCAAGCATTTACCCAGTGGAGATGTTGCCAGAGTGTGGGTGCTGGAAACCAGAATGTTCTGGATCCTTCTGTGATCAGAAACAAAGTACCAACCACTGACTTAAAAGTTGGCCTGAGGCAATTGGAAAAAGTCAGCAGNCTGCTGCTGCTGCTGCTGCTGTCGCTTCAGTCGTGTCTGACTCTGTGCAACCCCATAGACGGCAGCCCACCAGGCTGCCCCGTCCCTGGGATTCTCCAGGCAAGAACACTGGAGTGGGTTGCCATTTCTTCTGATACTGTATTAATCATCTTAACTACATTTATAAGCATTTAATTCAAGTGATCATCTTTCATATAATAATTCCCATTTCACAGCCAAGGGCACTAAATCTCACAGTTTTCAGAACTTTCTCCAACCTGTGGTGTGGAGCAGAGCTTGGGAAAGAATCTAGATTTGACCATGGTCATGATCTGTCCACCATGATACCCTGTCTTTTAAAAAATATTTACTTCTGCCTGACAAGGTCGCTCACTGGTGTTTTTAAAAACCTCCCCATCCCCCCTTTTCTGTATTTAATTTTAGATTTGGAAGAGCAGTTTGTTACTCAAAACCAGAACCCTTTAATCAAGCATAAGTGCTCTCTTAGGGAAAGAGAATGTTAGAGCCACGTTGGAGCCACCCTCCCTAAAATTACCATTGTTCCTCTTGAGCAGGAACTGTGTCAGTGGCTTCTTTTTTCCTTTCGTTGTTGTTCTTGTTATTTTTCCCAGTTGATTCTATATAGTAAACTATATAGAAGCTCCTTGATTTAACACCAAGACAAAATCAAACACAAAAGTATTGCTTTTTATTAGTAATTCTATGAGTTCTACCAGCTCTCTGCTTTCCCCTTTGACAGCAGGGTTAACTTTAATCCCGAAGTCATTAGGGGTATTTTCATTCTTTGGTGCCTAAAAATAGACACATTCAGAAGTGGCTTAGTGACAGAAACCAGGGCATCAAAGATCTCAGCTGCCGTGTGTAGTAGGTTTTCCTCCAGTGGGGTGGGAATCCTGTTTTAGATTTTTTTTTTTTTTTTTCATAAGATGTTGGAGGATGGGGCTGTTTTTGATCTCAAGCATTTACCCAGTGGAGATGTTGCCAGAGTGTGGGTGCTGGAAACCAGAATGTTCTGGATCCTTCTGTGATCAGAAACAAAGTACCAACCACTGACTTAAAAGTTGGCCTGAGGCAATTGGAAAAAGTCAGCAGATATATGCCCTGCAGAAGGGGTGACCATATGCTCTGGTTTACTTGGAACAACAATCTCTCTCATTATCATAACACCCTTTTCACTGTCAGCACTCCCAATTCAGTTGATGCATCATAAATTATATCATGTCTTTAGTTATAGATCTTATCTTTCCATCTTCACACTCATACTAGATGATAGCTAGCTTGAGAATACGAACCAGACCTCATTTGCCCTTGCATATTTCCTCAGCATTAAGCTTTGACCCTTTTACACAGTTTGCACGTAATACATGCTTATATTACTAAATTGATTCCTGTATTCATACTCTCCCCCATCCACTGTTAAAAAAAAAAAAGAAAGAAAGAAAGAAAGCAACTAATGTGTACAGAAAAACTACTGTGTGGTAGACACTGATTTAGGCTTCCCTGGTGGCTCAGCGATAAGGGATCTGCCTGCAGTGCCGGAGACCCAGGTTCAATCCATGGGTCAGGAAGATCCCCTGGAGGAGGGCATGCCAACCCACTCTAGTACTCTTGCCTAGAGAATCCTATGGACAGAGGAGCCTGGAAAGCTGCAGTCCACAGGGTTGCACAGAGTCAGACATGACTGAAACAACCAAGCAGCAGCAGTAGACACTGATTTAGATGATATCTGGTATTGCTCATAAATACCTTGCAAGCTATTTTTATTTTACCAAAGAAGAAAGTCAGAGAGGTTCAGTAATCAGAGTAAGTTACATAGTAAACAGTATAGCAAAAATGCCCTTCAGTTTTGTGTCTAAGCTCAAGACTGTTATTTTCCCTGTTTCTGCCTGACTGCCTATGCCAGCATCCTTGTATAATGCTTTTACGGTTTATAATGCATAAAAGCATGGAAACCTCAAAGCAGTTGTTTGAGTTAAGTGGTATCATTTTCATTTTAACAAAGATGTCTTTTAAAATTTCTTTGTTGTGCTCAAGATCACACTGCTGATTAGCGGAAAACTGGGCTCAAACTCACTTCCTTTCACTTCAAATCACAAATTGCTTTGGTTCAATACTTTTAAATGTGTTGTCTCAGTGGTAAAGAAACCACCTGCCAGTGCAGGAGACATGGGTTCGATCCCTGGGTCAGGAAGATCCCCAGGAAGAGGAAATGGTAACCCATTTCAGTATTCTTGCTGGGATAATCCCCGGGACAGAGGAACCTGGAGGGCTATAGCCCATGGGGTCACAGAGTTGGACACAACCGAGTACTGAGCTCACATGCACGATATTTTTAAAAATACTGAAAATGCTGAATAGCTCACCTATTGATATCTTCAGTGTTCTAGCACGAATTAATTGTGCCCTCCCCACTCCCCCCCAACCTTCTTTCCTCAGGGATACAATACACAGCCTTTTAATTTATGCTGGTGATGACTTCTTAAAAATTTTGTAGTTATTTGGCTTGCAATATGTTTTCCTAAAATTGTTATCAAAAGTACTTATGATTTAAAATGTAGCAGTATGTCTTTCCCAGTTGATAATTTTTGTTACTAATCCATGCTTTCCCATCAGAAAAACCTCAGCAATTTCAGACAGACCTCACAGACCTCAAACAAAGTTTAATAATTTTCCTTGGCAGGGATAAGAAGTCAGATTTTGAACTTGAAATGTATCAGGTAAATACATATTAAAACCTCATCCATATAGGCATTCCCATACATAGATATGTTTTAAAAGAAATGGAATTTAGCTTTTTCAGCCTTGTTTGTGCCGTGAAGGCACTGATATTGTAAAAGTTTTTCCATAAGTTTTTCTTTCTAATTCTCTACAATTTTAAAATATAGCACACAGACAGGTCATGTGCAAATGTGCTTTCTTACATAGTCTTCCCTAAGTTCTAGTCGGTATGGTATTCCATAACATGTTTGCTTCATGGGGGACTGAAACAATATTGATTTGGAAAAGCTTGAAATATTAGCAAAATGGGCCATACAATTGCTTTTCTAGAGTATAGAGCTGACAAGAAACTACATAGATGCATAATAACTGCAAATACCTATAACATCACAGAGTCAGCTTCAGGCTTGTTAGACAGATATCAGCTGAACCAGAACTTTTAGCACATTCATAAGAAGATTCCCATCCTAAGATGCAAAGAGCTAATTTGAAAAAAGAAAAAGAAATTATAGCAGTCACAAAATGATGAATATCATCAGGTCAATGAAATTGAGATGGTTTCCACAATCTATACATTAAAGGCAAAGAATAGAGCAAAAACCAAGGGAAACCCAATCAGAAATATAAATTTTATCCCTCTTGTTTGTGAAATAAATATTTATGATTGGTGTATGGTAGCTCCTGTGTTATTTTCCTAGGCTTTGTCCTTCCCAGCATAGTACTAAAAGTTCCTAGTGCAAATGCTGAAATATGACAGCTGTCAATCGTATAGATAATTTGTTGTTCAGTAGCTCAGTCATGTCTGACTGAAACCCCACAGTTTGCAGCATGCCAGGCTTCCCTGTCCTGCACTATCTCTCAGAAAATTTGGTCAAATTCATGTTTGTTGAGGCACTGAAATGGTTAAGCATTATTACTGAAGTTCCTATGATGTGCCCAACTCTGCATAAGGTAGCTGACAGACACCTTCAAAATTAACAACTACCCAGTGAAAAGGGTCTCATTTCTATGTTAAAGATGAACAATTGAGTGTCAAAGAAATGAAATAACTTTTTAAGATGATCAAATTAAATACCTGAGCAAAACTCTGAGCCTAGTTATGACTCAAATTCTCCAGTCTTCATTATTAATAAGAGCTTTCACTTAGACACTTTCACCTGATACTCTTAAGTATGAGTCAATTACCTAAGTGTTAAACTAATCCCCAAATCATAAGTAGGGCCACCAAGAGCAAGATTCTAGGGGAAAAAAAAAAGAGAGAGAGAGAGAGAGAGAAATACAAATAAAATAAATTCAAGGTCTCCAGCAAAGGAGGAGAGATACAAATCTTTACCTGGTATTTGTATGGATATGTTCATTGACTTCCTACAGAAAACTATGCTCACAAATTACTCCAAATTATTCCCCTCTGTGTGCTTTATCGTTAACCTGAGTTTCATGATGAAGAATGAAAGACACAGAGCAACTTTCTGAAGGTCATAAGGTTGGTTGACTGAGATGAGATCTGAATTCAGTTCTTTCTGCCGTAATGTAAGAAGTTTTTCTAATCAAACAATTTCTAAAAGTGAAACATTTCAGAAAACTGAAAACTAAATTCTAAGGGAAATTTTTAAATGACATATTTTCCATGTATCATGAACCAAAATAAAATATCATCAAGACCTGGCAACCCATCAAGCAAAGAAATCAAGTCTTAGAATAAATTGGAAGGTATAGAATTAGAATAAAATTTTTGCAAATTCTTTCTTAGAAACAAAATTCCAAAAGACACACATGATCACTGAGAAATTCAGCACTTGAAGAAGTTTGAATGACTGTGGCCCGTGTGGATGAACCTCTGTTATTATCATTTTTTATTAAAGAAGACAACAGTATCTTATATGTGTCTCCAAACACTTGCGAACACAATCCCCTCAATCAGGATTTTAAACAAATCCTCTTGGAATAACTATATGTTGTAGCTACCATTGCACCATACGGTTTGTGAAATCTTTCTTCAACATCGCCTTTGAGGCTGGGATATATTCATTTGTATATTCTTAGTGATGAAAAATATCCAGTTAACTTCAGCTTAAGAAATATACAAAAGTTATTTATTCATAGTGGTGCCTGGTGATGTCAGAGTTAGCATGAGGAATGCTGGAATTGATAGGAAATAAGAAGCTAAAAGAGTTTCCATGGTAACTGATAAACACTGCATCTGAGCTTGCCAGCTATACTGTATGTTCGAGTACATTTCCAAAGGATCTGAAAAACAAAAATCACTCAACATTAAATTTTGCCTGAATTTAATGGAAATGCCATTGCTTATTTATAAGATATTTGCTGCTGCTAAATTGCTTCAGTCATGTCTGACTCTGTGCGACCCCATAGTCGGCAGCCCACCAGACTCCCGCATCTCTAGGATTCTCCAGGCAAGAACACTGGAGTGGGTTGCCATTTCCTTTTCCAATGCATGAAAATGAAAAATGAAAGTGAAGTCATTCAGTTGTGTCTGACTCTTAGCGACCGCAAGGACTGCAGCCCACCAGGCTCCTCCTTCCATGAGATTTTAGATATCTGAAGATGTGACAACATCACAAGATCGACACAAGGAGCCTTGAGTATCACTGTTCTGTTTTACCTCAGATGTGTTGACTATCATTGTTGCGGTTGACAGGAGAGAGAAACCCAGATTTTTCTCTATTACTTTTAAGAAGTGCCCCCATCAAAGCTTGAAAAGTAAGTCAGAACTGTGTAAGAAATATTCAGTACAAAGAACATGGATTTTTGAGTAACCCAGGACTAGACTTGTGTTAAAAGCCACCACTTAGTGACTGTGTGAACTGAATCTTCATGTTGCACAAAGCATTTCCTTGTGTATATTTTTCATTTGGAAGATGGGATTATTGACACTAATTTTAAGATTTTTTATAACTATGACTGACATGACATATGAAAGTGTCACGCACATGCTCGATTCTGTCCCCTTTTGAAACAAAAGTTTTATTTTAATGCCTAGAAACCTGAAGCAAACAAAAGATCCCTCTGTTTATGCTTATTTAACAAAAGGAAGCTATAATAGATCTTGCTGGTGGTTCTCCCATTTGTCATTCTACAATGAGAAGTTATTTGGTATCTAAGGATATTTAGCTAAGGAACTTGATCCTCATGCTCAACTACCCTTCTAACTACATATTCACTTTAAAAGTTCTACTTGTTTACTGCAAGTGTGTGATGGCTTTAGTCTGTTTTAATATTAAATGATGATCTCTGTTGGACTCTGAAATTTGCCTCTTAAAGTTGAAAGTCACCATTTTTCAAAATTGTTAAGTGTATACAGGATGAATGAATAAAATTTTAACTACTGTCAAATTTAGCTGTAAAGAATTTTGAGAATCTGATAGAATGAAATATAAATTTCAGTTTTTATTTAGATGGGAAAATGTGTTTCGGAGGTAGATAAATATTTCAACTTAAAAAAATAGTCTTGGAAATTTTTCTTTTAGTTTCCCTTTTTATCAGTAAAACAAGATTTAAACATAGATTATAATAATGAAAGAAACCCCTAGAATTCACCTNATACAAATAAAATAAATTCAAGGTCTCCAGCAAAGGAGGAGAGATACAAATCTTTACCTGGTATTTGTATGGATATGTTCATTGACTTCCTACAGAAAACTATGCTCACAAATTACTCCAAATTATTCCCCTCTGTGTGCTTTATCGTTAACCTGAGTTTCATGATGAAGAATGAAAGACACAGAGCAACTTTCTGAAGGTCATAAGGTTGGTTGACTGAGATGAGATCTGAATTCAGTTCTTTCTGCCGTAATGTAAGAAGTTTTTCTAATCAAACAATTTCTAAAAGTGGAACATTTCAGAAAACTGAAAACTAAATTCTAAGGGAAATTTTTAAATGACATATTTTCCATGTATCATGAACCAAAATAAAATATCATCAAGACCTGGCAACCCATCAAGCAAAGAAATCAAGTCTTAGAATAAATTGGAAGGTATAGAATTAGAATAAAATTTTTGCAAATTCTTTCTTAGGAACAAAATTCCAAAAGACACACATGATCACTGAGAAATTCAGCACTTGAAGAAGTTTGAATGACTGTGGCCCGTGTGGATGAACCTCTGTTATTATCATTTTTTATTAAAGAAGACAACAGTATCTTATATGTGTCTCCAAACACTTGCGAACACAATCCCCTCAATCAGGATTTTAAACAAATCCTCTTGGAATAACTATATGTTGTAGCTACCATTGCACCATACGGTTTGTGAAATCTTTCTTCAACATCGCCTTTGAGGCTGGGATATATTCATTTGTATATTATTAGTGATGAAAAATATCCAGTTAACTTCAGCTTAAGAAATATACAAAAGTTATTTATTCATAGTGGTGCCTGGTGATGTCAGAGTTAGCATGAGGAATGCTGGAATTGATAGGAAATAAGAAGCTAAAAGAGTTTCCATGGTAACTGATAAACACTGCATCTGAGCTTGCCAGCTATACTGTATGTTCGAGTACATTTCCAAAGGATCTGAAAAACAAAAATCACTCAACATTAAATTTTGCCTGAATTTAATGGAAATGCCATTGCTTATTTATAAGATATTTGCTGCTGCTAAATTGCTTCAGTCATGTCTGACTCTGTGCGACCCCATAGTCGGCAGCCCACCAGACTCCCGCATCTCTAGGATTCTCCAGGCAAGAACACTGGAGTGGGTTGCCATTTCCTTTTCCAATGCATGAAAATGAAAAATGAAAGTGAAGTCATTCAGTTGTGTCTGACTCTTAGCGACCGCAAGGACTGCAGCCCACCAGGCTCCTCCTTCCATGAGATTTTAGATATCTGAAGATGTGACAACATCACAAGATCGACACAAGGAGCCTTGAGTATCACTGTTCTGTTTTACCTCAGATGTGTTGACTATCATTGTTGCGGTTGACAGGAGAGAGAAACCCAGATTTTTCTCTATTACTTTTAAGAAGTGCCCCCATCAAAGCTTGAAAAGTAAGTCAGAACTGTGTAAGAAATATTCAGTACAAAGAACATGGATTTTTGAGTAACCCAGGACTAGACTTGTGTTAAAAGCCACCACTTAGTGACTGTGTGAACTGAATCTTCATGTTGCACAAAGCATTNAAGTAAGTCAGAACTGTGTTTGTAAGAAATATTCAGTACAAAGAACATGGATTTTTGAGTAACCCAGGACTAGACTTGTGTTAAAAGCCACCACTTAGTGACTGTGTGAACTGAATCTTCATGTTGCACAAAGCATTTCCTTGTGTATATTTTTCATTTGGAAGATGGGATTATTGACACTAATTTTAAGATTTTTTATAACTATGACTGACATGACATATGAAAGTGTCACGCACATGCTCGATTCTGTCCCCTTTTGAAACAAAAGTTTTATTTTAATGCCTAGAAACCTGAAGCAAACAAAAGATCCCTCTGTTTATGCTTATTTAACAAAAGGAAGCTATAATAGATCTTGCTGGTGGTTCTCCCATTTGTCATTCTACAATGAGAAGTTATTTGGTATCTAAGGATATTTAGCTAAGGAACTTGATCCTCATGCTCAACTACCCTTCTAACTACATATTCACTTTAAAAGTTCTACTTGTTTACTGCAAGTGTGTGATGGCTTTAGTCTGTTTTAATATTAAATGATGATCTCTGTTGGACTCTGAAATTTGCCTCTTAAAGTTGAAAGTCACCATTTTTCAAAATTGTTAAGTGTATACAGGATGAATGAATAAAATTTTAACTACTGTCAAATTTAGCTGTAAAGAATTTTGAGAATCTGATAGAATGAAATATAAATTTCAGTTTTTATTTAGATGGGAAAATGTGTTTCGGAGGTAGATAAATATTTCAACTTAAAAAAATAGTCTTGGAAATTTTTCTTTTAGTTTCCCTTTTTATCAGTAAAACAAGATTTAAACATAGATTATAATANATAGAATGAAATATAAATTTCAGTTTTTATTTAGATGGGAAAATGTGTTTCGGAGGTAGATAAATATTTCAACTTAAAAAAATAGTCTTGGAAATTTTTCTTTTAGTTTCCCTTTTTATCAGTAAAACAAGATTTAAACATAGATTATAATAATGAAAGAAACCCCTAGAATTCACCTAATTTAATTTGTTGAGTGTATACTATGAGACAGAAACATAGGTACGAAGAGTAACATAGAGAACAAAATAGACAAAGTTCTTTATGGAGCTTATATTCTAGTAGGGGGATATTGACGTTTAAAATATTATATGATATATTAATAGGAGATACATTTTATGGAGAATAAAGAAAGTGGAGGTTGAACATGTAGCTATTTACAGTGTAAAAGGTTGTCTGGTCCAGGAAGGTAACATTTGAGCAGGCTTGAAGAAAGGTAATTTAGTTACTTAAATTAGTCTAATTATCTAATCATTATTAAATGTGGTATAGCATTTTCAAATAGGTAGCTAAGAACAGAGACATTAGTAACATGTTCGGTATTACAAGATGGCTGAGTCAGAGGGTGGAGAAAGAGACTTGGTGCTTGTTGCAGATTAAAGATGTTTTCCACTATAGAACAATATCAAAATGGCCAAGTCTTGTTCATGTCTGTTTTCCTCCTTTCTGTCCTGCTAAGTCACTTCAGTCGTGTGCGACTCTGTGCGACCCTACAGACAGGAGCCCACCAGGCTCCCCTGCCCCTGGGATTCTCCAGGCAAGAACACTGGAGTGGGTTGCCATTTCCTTCTCCAATGCATGAAAGTGAAAAGTGGAAGTGAAGTCGCTCAGTTGTGTCTTACTCTTCGCGACCCCATGAACTGCAGCCCTCTGTCCTAGGCTAACATAAACGTAGTGTGCATAGCCTGCTGTTAAGAACATTGCAACAATGGTGTCTTTTCCCTGGATGTCCTGTCCTTCCAGTTCTTTACTCTCCTCTCCATTCCCCACCTTGGTTAACATTCAACGTCTTCCAACTCTTTTCCATTATAAATGCTCTGCCAGGTGCAGAACAATTTCACAGCACAGAACTATTAATGATCACAAGTTCAAATATAACCCATTAGGCAAGAGAGTAATTGGATAGTTGGGCCTTGTAAAGGGAGTGTGTGTATGTGTGTGTGTGTGTGCATATGTGTGTGTGTGTGCATGTGTGTGAAGGGTGGCAGTATTTAGTATTTACATTCTAATAAAGGTCTCAGTTTTCCACTAAAGAAATAAAATTGAGATGGTGCCCTTGGAGGCCNAAAGGGAGTGTGTGTATGTGTGTGTGTGTGTGCATATGTGTGTGTGTGTGCATGTGTGTGAAGGGTGGCAGTATTTAGTATTTACATTCTAATAAAGGTCTCAGTTTTCCACTAAAGAAATAAAATTGAGATGGTGCCCTTGGAGGCCTCAGTAGGAAGATACAGGAAGTACTGTGGTTTCTTTCGGTCAAAGCAGCACATTTTCCTTTGTTCTCCCCCCATGTTAATATTTCTGACATAGGAATGTACTTTCTAACTGATATAATCACTGAATGTGTTGGCTTTTTGTTTTCCCCCAAAAGTTATGAATAAACAAGTGTTCTATATTATAATCAATATGAACCTTGCATAGAGTGAGTTTTAATGGGATAGAGGGAGAAGATTTGAAGACACTGAAGGCTATCAGAGGAAGAAAGTGTAAAGAAATAGAAAATAACTGAGAATTAAATCAATATAGTAATATTGTGCCTTATAATCAGCGAAAGTTGAAAGTGAGGAAGGCCAAATATCATTTCTTGACAAAAGTTAACTAAAATCACAAGTACTCAGCAATTCTTTATCTACAAGCTTTTGGTATTTAACCTTGGGAACATATTGATATAATAATAGTGTTTTGAATTAATTTCACAAGACTTGTACAAACTGTCCTCATGTCTTATGGATTGAACATTAACAGTTAGATGTTAATATTAAAGAATAAAATAGCCAAAACTCTGAAAGCTGGAGCTCTGATTTTCTGCTGAGACAGCTAGCAACAAATACTTGTTATATAATTAGAATATCTCATGATAAAAATTAGTAACTCAAGGTTAAGGCAAAAAAATTAAAGAATTATTTTTTTCATTAATGCTGATATCAACGCTGTAAATTTAGAGGAGGGAAAAAGAAACAGGACATAGACAACCCTGGCAGAGTTTTTTCAGATTTATTCTCAACTAAAAGCGTATTTCAATCATCAAAGCTTTGTGTGGTTGACTTCAAATCCATGGATCAAAGTAGGGAGTAAATATGGTATCCAAACTAAGTGNCTCAAGGTTAAGGCAAAAAAATTAAAGAATTATTTTTTTCATTAATGCTGATATCAACGCTGTAAATTTAGAGGAGGGAATAAAGAAACAGGACATAGACAACCCTGGCAGAGTTTTTTCAGATTTATTCTCAGCTAAAAGCGTATTTCAGTCATCAAAGCTTTGTGTGGTTGACTTCAAATCCATGGATCAAAGTAGGGAGTAAAGATGGTATCCAAACTAAGCGACTAATCAAGGAGTCAGTCAGCTACTCAGATGTCAAAAGCAAAATTAGAAGTTCCTCTGTTTAATAGGAAGTATTTCTGGCCTTGGACATAATTTTTGTTTTCTTCTTTTGCTTTTTGGATGAGTTCTTTACTTTCTGCAATTGTTGTTATTCAGTCACTAAGCTGTGTCTAGCACTTTGAGACCCCATGGACTGCAACACACTAAGCTTCCCTGTCTTTATCTCATTAGGTTTGCTCAAATTCATGCCCACTGAGTAGTTATGCTGTCCAACCAACTCATCTTCTGTCTCAAGCTTTTTCTCCTGCCCTCAGTCTTTTCCAGAATGAGGGTATTCTCCAGTGAATCGGCTCTTCACGTCAGGTAGCCAGAGTATTAGAGCTTCAGCTTCAGCATCAGTTCTTCCTACATATGGATTGGGCACCTGGGACCAGATCTTGTGCCTCTGCCTTCAATGAGGTGGTCATATCCAACCACTGAGTGGCTCCTACAGATACATACATCAGTTCAGTTCAGTCGCTCAATCGTGTCCGACTCTTTGCGACCCCATGCATCGCAGCACGCCAGGCCTCCCTGTCCATCACCATCTCCCGGAATTCACTCAGACTCACATTCATCGAGTCCGTGATGCCATCCAGCCATTTCATCCTCTGTCGTCCCCTTCTCCTCCTGCTCCCAATCCCTCCCAGCGTCAGAGTCTTTTCCAATGAGTCAAAGTACTGGAGTTTCAGCTTTACCATCATTTCTTCCAAAGAAATCCCAGGGCTGATCTCCTTCAAAATGGACTGGTTGGATCTCCTTGCAGTCCAAGGGACTCTCAAGAGTCTTCTCCAACACCACAGTTCAAAAGCATCAATTCTTCGGTGCTCAGCCTTCTTCACAGTCCAACTCTCACATCCATACATGAC
>SJYW01044803.1:112119-154425 GCA_006410735.1 Raphicerus campestris
GCATTATTTCACTGTTTTTAGTGAGTCAGTAATAGTCCATTGTATATATTAATATATACCACATCTTCATCTGTGGATGGATATTTAGATTGCTTCCACATCCTGGCTATTACAAATAGTGCTGCAATAAACACTGGGGTGCCTGTGTCTTTTGGAATTATGGTTTTCTTCAGATATATGCCCAGAAATAGTATTACAGGGTCACATGATAACTCTACTTTAATCTTTTAAGGAAAGTCTATACTGTTCTCCGTAGTGGTTATACCAATTTACATTTCCACCAACAGTGAAGGAGGGTTCCCTTTTCTCCACACTCTTTCCAGCATTTATTGTTTGTAGATTTTTTTGATGATGGCCATTTTGACTGGTGTGAGGTAGCATCTCATTGTAGTTTTGATTTGCATTTCTCTAATAGTTAGCACTGTTGAGCATCTTTTCATGTGCTTTTTGGATGTATGTCTTTTTTTGAGAAATGTCTAGTTAGGTCTTCTGCCCATTTTTTGATTGAGTTGTTTGCTTTTTTGATATTGAGTAGCATGTGTTGTTTGCAATTTTGGAGGCTAATCCCTTGTTGGTTGCATCACTTACAAGTATTCTGTCCAATTCTGTGGGTTCTTTTTGTTTTATTTATTGTTTCCTTTGCTATGCAGAGCAGAAACATACTCACAGACTTAGAAAATGAACTTGTGGGTACCAGGGGGAAGGCAGAGGGAGCAATAGATTGGGAGTTTGGGATGGACATGTACACACTGCTGTATTTAAAATGGATAACAAACAAGGACCTACTCTATAGCACAGGGAACTCTGCCCAATTCTCTGTAATAGCCTAAATGGAAAAAGAATTTGAAAAAGAATAGATGCATGCGTATATATAACTGAATCACTTTGATGTACCCCTGAAATTAACACAACATTGTCCATCAACAAAACTTCCAATATAAAATTTTAAAAATAAAAAAGTAAAAAGAGGAGTAATAAAAATAATTTTAAAGCACGTAGAAAAAAGAATCTATAACTGGATTCTTCTTTCTCTTATTTGTCCTGGTCTTAACCTCTGTACACAAGTGTTGTGAGCTGGAAAAATGATAGAGAGACAAAGAAGAAAAATTTGAGAACTACAGGCAATGTTTTAATTATTGGTAAGTTTACTTTCTGAAGCCTAGAGTCAAGAGAGTGTCAACTATTATGTTCCTAGTTGCTTGGCTATAAGCACGTGTAAAAGTTATTTACAGATCAGAAAAAGAGGGTCAGAAAGTCTGAGACACTTAAAGATTCACCATACTCTATAAGGTGTTATCATTCCATGTTCCAGCTGAAGCTCTAAGAGTTTAAATAATTCATCAACAATATCACAGCTCAATTAAGTTTGTACCAACTTGAGCAAAGGTCTCCTGACTCCTTGTTCTTTGCTCCTTTTCCTCCACACCCACTGGCCCAGGAAGTCACAGGTACACACCTTCACTCTCTCTTACTCGGAAGAAAGACACCGGTGATGGTTGTGTTGGCATTTTACAGATTCTGTTTAACTCATTAAAAATGCTGAGGTGGTGAACTTGAATCACTCCTATGTTTCCCAATAATATTTAACCTTAAGTTAAAAGAAAACCTAGGAGATTAAAGAACATGTTATCTGGCAAGTGCATTTCACCCTCGGTGGTTATTAATTTCAGAATACATCTGAATTCCTTCTCTGCATCATATGCTTTAGCAAAGGAACAGAGAGCTCCAGGCCAGGGTCAGATTTCAAGTTCTTATCTGTTGATACCCATAACACTACCAGAATCCTCTTTGCTGTCGACTTCTGAGATTCTTCCCAGGTACAACTTGGTGTCTGAAGTGTTATCCAAGTGCCTCTGGTCATCATTCTCTTCACACACCTCAGCCTCCTCTCACAGCAAAGCATATACTGTACTGAGCTTTGCTTTTGGAAAGACATCGGGTTGAGAGCAATTCTCTGGTGCCTATACGTCTCAGCATGGAGGTGAAGAACTTTGCAGTTTGGGATTATGTTGTCTTTGCAGCCCTCTTTATCATTTCCTCTGGAATTGGAGTGTTCTATGCGATTAAGGAGAGAAAAAAAGCAACTTCGAGGGAGTTTCTGGTCGGTGGACGGCAAATGAACTTTGGCCCAGTGGCACTATCCCTGACAGCCAGCTTCATGTCTGCGGTCACTGTCTTGGGGACCCCTGCTGACGTCTACCGCTTTGGAGCATCTTTTGTCCTCTTCTTCATTGCGTATGCGTTAGTCATTATCCTTACATCAGAGCTCTTTCTTCCTGTGTTCTACAGATCTGGCATCACCAGCACGTATGAGGTAAAACAACTACTTGCTTCTTTTTTACTTTGGGAAGAGTTGTTTCTTCTCCACTTGAACAGGTCTTTTCATGATTGCTTTTTCCCTCTAATATACATCTTATGTGTATTATATTTTAATGATAACACATGGTGGTTGAAAAATGCTTTTTTGCAGGATAATTACAAATCATGGCGAGAATTTATTACAGTGTTGTTGGGGAAAACTTAAGCTTTGGACACAGACATACCTGTATGCAGAGACAGCCACAGACATCTACCCCTTCCATCTGTAGCGTGAAAGTAACAAAGTCAAGCTCTGAGGCTATTTCAGTGATTAAATGAGAATTTGTTGGTAAACATCTAAAGCACCGCTTAACTCATAGGAGATTCTCAATGAAAAAGACCTGAACTTGTTACTTGTTTTATTTTATTCTGAAAAGCACAAAGAACATTGTGTATTGTCTCTTTTTGGCNCTGGGATGGATTGCCATTCTCTTCTCCAGGGGATCTTCCCAACCCAAGGATCAAACCTGGGTCTCCTGAATTGCAGGCAGATTCTTTTCCATCTGAGCTACCATTTATCCCTACTCCCTCTCTCTCCCCTTTGATAACCATAAGTTGACAGTCTTGTATTCTGTACAAACAATGTAAAATAAGGTCATCTATAACATATGATCCTTTCTCAGTAATCTCATGAAAAGGATACTCTGAATACATGAGTAACAGGTGTTTGTAATAATTATTTTAAGATTTACACTTGACCTTGTTGAAAGAATAGAATCCCAGGGGGAAAAAAGGAAAGAAAAATCAAAAGCAAAAGAAATTTCATAATGATATCTATAATATTAGAAGTCCTCAATATTCAATTTAATTGTGTTATGTGCTTATACTGAAAAATATTTATTCACAGTCATTGTTAAGGTGGTTTCAAAGTATGCAGACTTTGTAAGAAAAACAAACAAATAATGAAATGCTTGGAGCAGAGACTGGACTAACTTTTTTAAGAAAAACAAACAAATAAACAAACAGCTGGTACAGAGATTGGGGACTCCAGAATCTCAAGAGAAAAAGTTTGGCTTATAACATTACGTGAAAATTACGGACTGGGTTGCTGCTGCTCAGTCATTTTAGCTGTGTCTAACTCTGCAATCCTATAGACTGTAGCCCACCAGGCCCCTCTGTCCTTGGGATTCTCCAGGCAAGAATACTGGAGTGGGTTGCCATACCCTCCTCCAAGGGATCTCCCCAGCCCAGGGATGGAATCCATGTCTCCTGTGTCTCCTTGCACTGCAGGTGGATTCTTCACTGCTGAACCACTGGGGAAGTCCCATGGACTGGATTGAGTTATAATAATAAAATAATCTCTATCAGACGTGATAAAATTTAATTTAATTTTATCAACTCTAATTTGATTTTCATTTGCCCACAAAGAACACAGAACAGAATATTGTGACTTTTTCTCATAAAGTTTGTTCTTTTACTGTCCTTAAAGCAACGTCTTTCAATATTTTTTTCTCCTTTCGTAGTGACTGGGTTTGATCTCTGGGGCTCTGTGTTTGCAACAGGAATCGTTTGCACATTCTACTGTACCCTGGTATGTATCTAGCTGTGAAAAAGTATTTAGCACTACCTCCTAATATGGGAAAGGGCAAATTTCCAACAACAAGGTATCTAAGTATAGCAGAAATTGCTATTTTCTCAATTAAATAGAAATATGCTGCCTTATCTGTAACAGTTTTCTGAGGAAGGTGCTGTTGTTTTATTTAAAATCCTTTTCCATATCAACCATTAGTAGAATTTGAGCTCTGGGCTCATTTGACAGAGCCCTGAGTAAAAGAAGATTTAATGACAGAACTATCTCCCTGCTTGAAGGTGAGGTGGCCATATGCAATTACTGAGGGAAAAAAAAAAAAAAATGTGCTCATTAACAGTGATTAGGAAGCCTTAGGTAACATTTATATTGAGTTGGCCGAAAAGGTCATTTGGGCTTTTCTGTAACATCTTATGGAAAAGCTAAACAAACTTTTTGACCAACGAGTACTTCATTGACTGTTGGTTAAGGAATACAAAATGTACCAATGAACAACCAATGATGGCTGGTATTTTGGAAACTTGAGGATTCCACACCTTGATTTTGTCTTATTGATGGATAAGCTTGGATTACATTTAACGTTTGGCTTTACATATGCTTAGTTTTAATCAAGGAACTTGGATGGTATTGGAAATTATATTTATGAAACTGTTACAATTAGTTTAGTTCAACAAATATTCATTGAGCACCTATTATTTGTCATGTCCTATAATAGGAATCTTTATTCTTATGAGCCATTGCTACTGTGCTTGCTAAGTCACTACAGTCATGTCTGACTCTTTGTGACTCCATGAACTATAGCCTGCCAGGCTCCACTGTCAGTGGGATTCTCCAGGCAAGAATACTAGAATGGGTTGCCACACCCTCCTCCAGGGGATTGTCCCAACCCAGGGATGGAACTCGAGTCTGCATTGCAGGCAGATTCTTCATCATCTGAGCCACCAGGGAAGCCCTATTGGTACTATCCATTCAGTTCAGTTCAGTTCAGTTCAGTCGCTCAGTTGTGACCGACTCTTGGCAACCCCATGGACTGCAGCATGCCAGGCCTCACTGTCCATCACCAGCTCCTAGAGTTTACTCAAACTCATGTCCATTGAGTCAATNTTGCAGGCAGATTCTTCATCATCTGAGCCACCAGGGAAGCCCTATTGGTACTATCCATTCAGTTCAGTTCAGTTCAGTTCAGTCGCTCAGTTGTGACCGACTCTTGGCAACCCCATGGACTGCAGCATGCCAGGCCTCACTGTCCATCACCAGCTCCTAGAGTTTACTCAAACTCATGTCCATTGAGTCAATGATGCCATCCAACCATCTCATCCTCTGTCGTCCCCTTCTCTTCCTGCCCTCAATCTTTCCCAGCATCAGGGTCTTTTCCAATGAGTCAGTTCTTCGCATCAGGTGGCCAAAGTATTGGAGTTTCAGCTTCAACATCAATCCTTCCAATGAATATTCGGTACTGATTTCCTTTAGGATGAACTGGTTGGATCTCCTATATATGGAGCTTATAAGTAACTAGTTAAGAATACGGCAATGGTTCCCAGATAGTCGGATGGTCTTTCCCCCTTTATAGAGGAAAATAAAGTAACTGATACATTATCATATAGTATTTTGATATGGCATACTGTCCATGCATTTTAGCCTTGTGTGCATATCACCTACTTTTTTAAAAACATATGTTATGATAATATACAATTTAAAAATGTTCCTATCTCTTTTTTCATACCTGTAAATCCCATCTTTTCTTTACACTGGAAAGTTCCGTCTTTTTTATTTTTTTCCATTCCATTCTCACTACCATACTTCTGTTCCAGACACACATCTCCTTTCGTTGTTGTTCAGTCCCTAAGTCATGTCTAACTCTTTGTGAATCCATAGAGTAGAGCACAGCAGGCTTCCTTTTCTTTCGCTATCTCCTGGAGCTTGCTCAAATTCATGTCCATTGAGATGGTGATGCTATCTAACTATATCATCCTGAACTTCCCAGGTGGTGCAGTGGTGAAGTGTCCACCTACCAAGCAGAAGACAGATTCCATCCCTGGGTTGAGAAGATCCCCTGGAGAAGGAAATGGCAACCCATTCCAATATTCTTGCCCAGAAAATCCCAGGACAGAGGAGCCTGGAGGGCTACACTCCATGAGGCTGCAAAAAGTTAGACACGACTGACCATACACACATCTCCTACCTAAATTAAAAATGAGCTTCTACTTTGTACCTGTCTGGCCATACGTAACAGATTAGTGGCTTCGAGGTATTTGCCTGTAGGAAGATAACTAGATGCGTTGCCAGGGACATGAAAGGCAGACTTCTTAGCAACAGTAATGGAAGCCAGAGCAGTGAAACAATATCTTCAAAGCACTGAAAGAAACAATTGTCAATTATAATTGTATACTCAGCAAAACTATCTTTCAGCAAAACTATCAACTGTCAAGAACTAAGACAAATTACCATTAACATATTTCCCCAGAGAAT
Source organism: Raphicerus campestris (assembly GCA_006410735.1). NCBI lineage: Eukaryota > Metazoa > Chordata > Mammalia > Artiodactyla > Bovidae > Raphicerus > Raphicerus campestris. Next base: position 118,475 of record SJYW01044803.1, read on the forward strand.
AACCTAAAGGAAGTATTGTGGGAAGAAATAAAATTCTCTGTATTTTGATTGAAAAAATGATAAAAATGTAATAATGAACATTTAGTAAGTCTAGTCAAACAATTTTTGGTGCTTAATGACAATAATAATTTTATAGTGTGGTATAATTTATATAATGTTAAATAATATAATTTATAATATTAAAATGTAATAACAATACTTATATGTGATTTAGGGATTAAGAAAAAGAATAATTTCACTTAGACATCAATAGCATGTAAATCAAGGAGAGAGCACTTAGATTTAAAGATGTTTTAATTCTTGAATTGTTGGAGATTAAGACATTTTAAAAGTTTAGACTTTAAATGAAAAATCCATGGCACAGTTTCAAGGGTACCCATTTGAATAAAACAGTCAAAATAGAAAAAGGAAATTAAAGTGAAAAAATAAAAAACTCTCAACTGATTTAAGCAAAAGGAAAAATATATATATAAAAAAGTAGAACAAATAGCAAAAAGATGTCAAAAACAAGTCTGGATATTTTAAAAATCACAATAAACAAAAATGAGCTAAATGTACTACCTCTAAATTGATTTCAGTGCTTCCCTCCAGCCTGCATACCTCTGTCAGCCTACTCTTCTTCAAATATGCATCTCTTCATGCCACTTGACTGACCTAATTCTCTCTTTGCTTTGCATTGTTCACAGGATAAAGTGTAAGCTTCTTAGACCAGTGTTGAAAATATTTCTGTCTGTGAGTCAGTCTGCTAGTTTGATTTATCCTCACCACACCTCTATTCCATCCTCTCTGGCCAAGCTGCAGGTCTTCAATGTCTCACCAAAACAATGGCTCATCTATCTAACACTTGCTCATACTGCAGTCTCTTTACTCTGATAATCCCATGGATGTATAGCATAGCTAAGATAATCAGTGGACAGTGGAGGATATTTTAAAAATAATAAGAAGAAATAATTCCTGCTATCCAGGAGTTTGCAATCTAGTGAGGTAAACAGTTGGCAACACAAAACAACACAGACTGATTAAATACCTAAGTGACACTCAAGATTCAATCAGGATTGTATATGAGTGGTATGTAGGTAGGTGTGTTTCTTGCTATATGAAGGAGTCATAAAAATCAGAGAAGTGTTCATGCTAGCTATAATCTGCCTTTTGATGCACATTTGATAAAGTGGTTTGTTCTCTTGCCCCAGGTCTAGCTTAAGCTCAGGTTTATACATACTTTTGCATAACCCATGCCAAATAGCCTCTGAAAGGATGTCTTTGGCATTGGTCTTTGTATCACCAAAATCTGATATTTTGATTTGGATTTGGAAGGGTTTTATCGCCTTTAAAGAAAATTAAAGGCAAGGAGGTATAAGTAAGAGACTGAATATCCTTCAAATCAGAAATTAAACAGAATATGCAGATACAATGCATCTGGAAGGGACTTTTATGTCTATTTTTTAAACTCATTTTAATTTTAATTACACAAGAATTGATGAGACAAATCCAATGTCTTCTTTCTTCTCAAGATAAAGATGAAGCCTGTCATCTTTTCATAGAAGTTCTTGACACTCTGGAGGAGTAACTGAGAATAATAATTCTATTTTTCAGTGTTAAAAATATAACATCCTTTCATTCCCATAGTGCTTATTCATTTTCAAAGTACTTTAAAAATATATCATTTCATTTAATCTTTCCTAGTTTGCACATTCCACCTTTGCCATGGTCCTAAAAGACTCCAGCAGCCTCTTTCTTTCCTCCTTTCTTCTTGCCCATATAGTTCCAACTAGAATTGTACATTGAATTCACCTGGGGGGGCTTTCAGAAACACTTAGAACTGTCTCAACTCAGACCTCAGTTTATTCTGAATTCCTGGGAATGGGGCTCAGACATTGTTTTTTGTTTGTGTGTTTTAAATTCCCCAAGTGACTCTAAAGAGGATCCAGATTTGATAACAACTGCTATAACCACTTGCTTAATCACCCTCTCCTGAAATCCACTGTTAGATTCATCCTCCTGACACTCTGGTTTGTTAATCTCACTATTTGATCTTCCTCCAGTTCTTAAAATGCTTTTCTCCATGAATGTATGAAATCTATCATTCCTTCCTAGTTCTTTTCTTTTTTTTTTTTTCCAGTAGCCTACCATTTCAGTTTCCCCAAATTTATTCACTAGATTTACAAAAATAAACCTCAGGTTGTACAAGTCAGACCCCGGTGATTATCCTCAATAAATTTAGCACATAAAAGGTGTTCAGTGACTGTGACAGGAAGGAAGAAGGAAATAATGAAAGGAAGGAGGGAAGAAAGGGAGGAAAAAGAAAGAAAGATGTCTAGCAGATAGCAAAGAGGTTGTGCAGAAATGGAAGAGTTTGAATCTTCACTTTAAGAACTCACATCCATTCTCTTCATTTCAGGGAGGATTAAAAGCAGTAGTGTGGACCGATGCATTTCAGATGGTTGTCATGATCGTGGGCTTCTTAACGGTTCTCATTCAAGGATCAAACCATGCTGGTGGATTACACAGTGTATTAGAAAAAGCGGAAAATGGATCTCGATTAAATATATTTGAGTATGTCCAATGCTACTTTCCCCTGGAGAAGGAAATGGCAACCCACTCCAGTACTCTTGCCTGGAGAATCCCTTGGAGGGAGGAGCCTGGTAGGCTACAGTCCATGGGGTCGCAAAGAGTCGGACACGACTGAGCGACTTCACCTCACCTCAATGCTACTTTCTCTTGTTTATAAAGATTTACCTGTATGACCTCATCAACTAAAATAACATTTGGCTATCAAATGAATGTGTTTGCTCACTCATTTCTCTCTGCTTCATAGCTTTGCTGTAGATCCTCTCAGGAGGCACACTTTTTGGACAATCTCAGTGGGAGGAACCTTTACATGGCTTGGGATCTACGGAGTTAATCAGTCGACCATCCAACGATGCATCTCTTGCAAAACAGAAAGGCATGCCAAGCTGTAAGTTATTAATAAACATTTGTATGTTTTCTTCTCTGCCCTTCTTGGGTATTTATAGGCTTTGAGTGTGTATATATGTGTGTAAAAGAGAGAAAGAAGTGAAGATTCGTTTAACCCTTTCCATAATTTTTTGAGACAGGCATGACCATTCCCTTCTCCACGAGGAAGAGGCAGGGATGGGATTTGAACTTTTTTTTTGGTTTTCCTTTGCTCACTATCACTTGTTGCTTTCATTTTTTGAGAAATTAGCAGGTTAAATTAGGTGCTGTGGGAGACAATGCAAAAATAAGGAGCACCTATGTTTTACTTACAGTTTTGGTAATGAGTTGGTTCTCATCACTATTTCCATTCACCATGTGGTCTTTTCAACTAGCATCTTTATTTTGATGGATTTACCATAAAAGTTTCCAAGGAGGTTAAGAGAATAAAACACAAGGTAATGAGGCAGTCATAAAGGACTTTAGTGGCTCCAGCTCCTGCCAGGATAATCAGTAACCAGTCTTACCAGGCCCCACTTACTCTGAAGAACTCCACAGAGTCACAGCTTGCTAAGCCTTTTTTAAACCATGTGAGTCATCCCACTCTTGAGAGTGGAGACCAAATGAAGTTATACACTGTTTTTTTTTTTTTTTTTCCCCAAAGCTGGACTAAATAAGTTAAAATTGCATTGAAAATAGGCATTTCATCCTCATTGCTGCTATCCAAAGTCCCAGCCTCTGCAGACTTGTCAGGATGCCCTTAACTTCTTTTGGAATGAGAAACAGTCTCTATAAATATTTCCATAACTGATCACAAAGACTTTAAGCGCATAGTCTCTTATTTAGATGGAATAAAAGATGCAAGTAAATGATCATGGTTCAACATTTTGTGACTTGAATTACAAAAGGGAATATATTACTTTTATAATTCACGTACCCTCAGGAGGAAGAAGTGAATATGTTGCTTACTATTCTATCATTTCATATCATATTACAATAAATAATATTAAACTCTCAATGCATGCGATCATCACTTTATCAAATAGTTGAATTGCTTAAAATGTATTCAAGATCAAATGTAATTTTGATCTTAAAATTCATATGAAATTAGAATTTATTTAAAATTCTGCATTAAAATAAACTAGAGGATATCTGATAGGGGAAGAATCCTTAGGTGAAATAAATAATAATTCTCTGTTAGAGCAAGGGTTTTTTTGGTCTTATGTGCTTGTGTTATACCATTTATTCTTGTGAACATGACCAATTTCTTCCTATTACTATAATAGTACCTAAAAGTTAGGAAATGTACTTTTTTCATCATATTCCCCACAAGTCTAAGAATGATGCTTTGTGCTTATTAAATATTTGTTACTTATTTAATAAAGCAATGCTTCAAGATGGTGATGCTTATATATGTGAGTGTATAAGCATATAAATTGATACATATATACATAGGAATTTTTATGTGTGTGTGTGTGTGTGTGTGTGTGTGTGTGTGTGTGTGTAGTAGTGTATGTGTATACTCCTGCAAGTGTACTTGTGTTTATGTATCTTTCAGTATCATTTAGTGGACTAGTTTAGATTAAGCAACCCATTCATAATAGTTTCTTGGAATTTGTTACATTAGTATTTGATGCCTATGAAAACTGTCAGAAAAGGAGAGATACTCATAAAGGAAGAAATATGTATAAGCATTTAAGATCACAATTCTTGGTTTGACCCATCCCCCCTCCCATGGAGAGACCAGAACTATGATAGAAATTTTGTTAGAATAAGGAAAGATGAAAAAATAAAAACTGTCTTTAGAAAATATTTACCTGTAAGAATCTAAGTTGATTTCATTGATACCATCTAGGAGTGAGAAATCAACCCAAGTGGTCAGTACAGTTAAAGTGCACGTAGCTGGAGGGGAGATTGCTAGAGTAGGGATCTACTGGGACCCTCATTTGTCACAGAACTTGGGCATCAAGGCCTTCACTGGAGCACCTGAATACCACTCAGAGCCAGCTGCCAGCAGACACTGACCTAGAAGGCTCTATAGAATGTTAACCACAAGTACCACTTCCATTCAGTTATCTGATGTGATTAAAACAGTCCATCAGGGCTAAACCTGTGCATCATTGGTGGGTGAAAATACATCCAGAAAGTTCATACTGAATGTGGCCGTGAGTGAAAACCAAAAGTGACCCATTATAAATGAATTTAATTGCATGGTCAGAATTCTGATTACTTACAAAAGACACCATCTTAAGCTAGATCTTCTTCACACCTAGGAATAGTATCACTTATGGAGTCATCTTAGATGTGCTTCCTGGAAACTTCCTTGGACTCTTATTTCTAGACTTCCATTTACATTTTAGGACTGCTGGTGGGAGATAGTGCTGTGAGGGCAGGAGAAGCTGGTGTAGGTTATCCGGTCCCTTCCCACCACCACTCACTCATCTCCCAGCTAAGATGAGCATGTCCACATGCAGTCGCTTTTGTTCCATTCTCATTGCCTCTGTTTATTTTCATTATATCTCTTATCATATATAAAAAACACCTTGTTTATTTTTCCTTGGTGATTATTACCTGCCTCCAGTGGGTTCTGGGTTGCCCATTGCTATGTCCTCAGTACCTAGAAGAACCTGGTACATAGTGATGCCTAATAAGTATTTTCTGAATGAATCAACAAAATGGCTTAGGTTTCAAATAGAAGAATTATCCTTGCAGGGAGTTAAAGTATATCTCTAATGAAAAAATGGGTTTCCCAGGTGGTGCAGAGGTAAGGCATCCACCTGCCCATTGCTGAAGATGCAGGAGACACAGGTTCAGTCCCTGGGTTGGCAAGATCCCCTGGAGAAGGGCATGACAACCCACTCCAGTATTCTTGCCTGGAGAATCCCATGGACAGAAGAGCCTGGCTACAGTCCATGGGATCACAAAGAGTCGGACACGACTGGAGCACACACACACATCCAGATTCAGTGTGAGGCCAGCCAAATTTCAAATCTTCCCTGATGTCATGGTCATGTGCAAGTTGGAAAAGAATTTCCAGACATGAAGCAGAATGAGAGGAGAATAGTTTATTAGAGCAGAAGATATTGTTAGAACAGTGGGCTGGCTCAAGGGAGAGTTGAGGCTTTTGTGGCTAGTCGCCAATTTTTAGAGCTTCAAGACAAAGAAAACTCCTGCTGGAAAGGTGGCATTCGATTATTTGTTAGGGTGCTATAGGTTGGGTAATAGAGTGGATATTTTTACCTAATATGGGATTAGGGAGTTGGCAGATTTAGATTAGGAGTGCTCATGGCAATGGCTGCTATGGCGCCTAGTCAGTTCCAGAGTTGACCTTAATGCAGGTCCCACGTCTGTGGCCTTGGTACAAGGCCTTACACCTATGTCCTGGGCATATGGCTCCACACCTGAGATTTAGAAAATGTGTAATATTTTGACTTTCAAAGGACAGTATGAATACAAAATAGCCATAGGATACTACAAATGCACGCAAACTGAAGTTCAGCAGAATTTTGTAGAATTTAAAAGAATAAAAAAGAATTGCTTCAAAGAAATAGGGAAAATGACTTAAGGTTTGTCATACTTTATATTGCCTTTTAAAAAAACTGAGCTTTAAATTTCATCTGACTTAATCCCTAAAGTGAATATTGCCAAAATGTGTCTGCTTCTACGTTTATCTTATCATCCCTCTGGGGGAAAAAAAGATGTTGAAACATAAGTTGGCTTCTTGACAGTTTCATAAATCGAGAGAGGGAAAATTATTTGAAGTTATATAATATGAATGATTGATACCTGAAATTTCACCCAAGGAATTAGACATGACCCCATATTTGAGGCTTCACAGAAAACCTCAATTTCAAAAGCTTTACAGAAAACCTCTCAAATTCAAAAACCCATAAAAAATCTACCTTGTTTTATTTCATAATCAGTCTAAAAGTGTAACATTCCCAAATAAAAATGAAAAAATACAAAATGTAATGATTTTTTTAAGTTGCAATATAATCTACATAATATTATGGGGCTTCCCCGGTGGATCAGTGGTAAAAAAATCTGCCTTCAATGCAGGAGCCACAGGAGATGCAGGTTCAGTCCCTGGGTTGGGAAGATCATCTGGAAGAGGACATGGCAACCCACTCCAGTGTTCTTGCCTGGAAAATCCCATGGACAGAGGAGCCTGGTGGGCTATAGTCCATAGCGTTTCAAAGAGTCGGACGTGACTGAAGTGACTCAGGATGCGCATAATATTATATTCGTTTCAGGTGTATAGCATAGTGACTTGATATCAGAATATATAGATTTCTGAAAGCTAGAGAATTTTATTTTATAGCAAAAAGGCCCTCCAAATTTTGTCTTGATTCTTTGGCAATGAGCTTGTTGGCTTAGAAAAATGCACAATGTGACAGATACAAGTCAAATGTTATTTGGGGCAAAAAAAGGAGAATTGAAGCCCAGAAGATAGCACCTCAGATAGTTCTGAGAAACCACTCCAAAGAGGAAGGGGGGAAAGGTCAGAACATTTGTGATTTTGGTGAAGAAAGAATACATGCAGTCAAGCGCATGTCTTTCCAGAAGGTTTCTAACTAGTCTTGTGAAGCTTTTGCTAGTCAATAGGAACAGTCATCACCATGAAGAATTTTAATGTTTTCTAGATATAAGGAGATATAAAATTGAGCTCATAAAATTAGCTGCTTAAAATATCTAACTATCTGAAGACCTGTCCTGCCAATCTTTCCTGAACACAGAGTGCCTCATTTCTGCTCTCCAACCTAAACTCCTTTCAGGATGTGTTGAGAATCAGCAGCTGCAGCAGCTCATATTTTAATGCCATGGCAACCAAATTGTAGTTGACAACCTCACCACATTGTAGTATGACATAGAGTCTCCCGTGTGTTCTTTTCTAGAGCCTTGTACTTCAACTTGCTAGGTCTCTGGATCATTCTGCTATGTGCAGTCTTTTCTGGTTTAACCATGTACGCACACTTCAAAGACTGTGATCCTTGGACTTCACGCATTATCTCAGCTCCAGACCAGGTATGTGCTCCCTTGGGGCCAGCTGAAATGAGCATGTTTCTGGCCTTCACTAGATAATGTTGAGCCATTCTCTTTTTCCACCTGGACCTCTAGCTATTTCCCAAACCCCACAATTTGATTTCTTTCCTCTCCTCTTGGATGATATTGTCACAGGATCTATAGTCTTCACTCTCTCCTCCTACGTGTTAAACTGTCCCACTGTGTCTTGTGGGAGCTCCTCTCCCACAAATCTGGCTCCAGAGTAGAACCATAATACCTAGATACCCTGAAGACCTGTTTTAAGCACTTGTTTTTATGTTTTGGTTTCTATCATTAAAGCAAACAGGCAAGAAAGTGGCACACATTGAAAACATTTTTAAAAATTAAAGGTTTCTAAACATTCTAAAGTTCATACAGTGAACTTTTAGGGTTTTCCTAATATGAAACCTAAATTTCCTAATAGAAACCTAAAATTAAAGGTTTCTAAACATTCTAAAGTTCATACAGTGAACTTTTAGGGTTTTCCTAATATGACTGTCTGCTTCCTACCCCTTCTCCTAGCCTACAGCTGGACCTCAGGTCCATGGAAATTGGATGAATCATAACTTCATTTGCTGGCATTTAAAAACCATAGTCAATGAACACTTTATTATTACTTTCTTTTTTCCCCCATCTTCTTTTGCTAAAAAGCTACAATACGTGCTCAGATGCTTAGTCTTGCCCAACTATTTATGACCCCATGGACTGTCATGCACCAGTCTCCGCTGTCCATGGGATTCTCGCAGCAATGCTGGAGTGATGTACTATTTCCTTCTCCAGAAGATCTTCCCACCCCAGGGATGAAACTCGTGTCTCTTACATCTCCTGCATTGGTAGGCAGATTCGTTACCACTAGCGCCACACAGTGAGTGAGTGAAGTCGCTCAGTCGTGTCCGACTCTTTGCGACCCCATGGACTATAACGTACCAGGCTCCTCCCTCCATGGGATTGGGTTGCCATTTCCTTCTCCAGGGGATCTTCCTGACCCAGGGATCAAACCCAGGTCTCCAACATTCCAGGCAGATGCTTTAACCTCTGAGCCACCAGGGAAGACCCCCACATCCCACATTTCAGGCACTGTTGATGAGACCACTCACCCTGTGCCATCTCATCTTGCCTCCCCCTCAGCTGATGCCATACTTCGTCATGGAGCTATTTTCCACGAGGCCTGGACTTCCAGGACTGTTCGTGGCTTGTGCCTTCAGTGGAACTTTGAGGTTAGTGTATTGACAACACTTGTCAGTAGTGTTCTGATAATGAGGATGGTAATAACAAAGCAACAAGGATGAGAGTATTAGTGGTACTCACCGCCAGTATCACTGAGTACTCAGTGTGTATCAACTGCCTGCTGAATGCTTTATATGTATCTGCTCATCAATTGTCATACAGTATATGAGACCGAAACTACTCATTATCTTCTGATAGATAAGGAAACTGAAATGTAGCAAGATAGATAACTTACCCATGATAAGAAAGTAAACTGCAGATGTGGTATATAAACCTAGGCCTGCTTTTGCACTAGATCTCTCTGCTTATTTTCTCAACCTCTTCTGGAACCCACTGCCTCCATGGTTTCACATTACTTGCTCACAAGGCAGCTCTGTTTGCTGGCATTTCTCATTCAGCTGCAGTATATTCTTCCAGATCTCTCCTTTGCAATCCATTCTGTACATCTTCAATAACACACTCAGGCAGCTAAGAATATTCATTTCCAAAATGTAGACATTATTATAAATCCAAAATTATTCACACGTTTACTCTGACAGATATGTTAAAAGGCTTATACTATGCCAGGTGACCGTGGAGATGCTACAGACAAGATTGGTGTAAATGTTGCCCTTAAATAGAGTTTGCATTCCAGTAAACACGAGGAGAAGGCAATGGCACTCCACTCCAGTATTCTTGCCTGGAAAATCCCATGGACGGAGGAGCCTTGTAGGCTGCAGTCCTTGGGGTCACTAAGAGTCAGACACAACTGAGCGACTTCACTTTCACTTTCCACTTTCATGCATTGGAGAAGGAAATGGCAACCCACTCCAGCGTTTTTGCCTGGAGAATCCCAGGGACGGGGGAGCCTGGTGGGCTGCCGTCTATGGGGTCGCCTTGAGCAGAAGTGGGGTTGGCTATCTTTCCATACCTTCACTGGCCATTTGTATTTCTTTTTCTGTGAAATGCCAGTTCATGTTCCCTATTACTTTCTTTCTTTCTTTTGAGTTTTCTTCCCAATAAGCTATGGGAAAAGCTTATTGATATATATGTCATTTTTTCTCATTTGTCCTATGTATATTTGCTTTATTAATATTTTTGAGTATATGGAGCTGCTATATCTTATTAATTTTTATATTATGATTCCTAGGTTTATATCATTCTTATGAAGGCTTCTCCATTCCATGCTGACAAATAATCATCCAGATATCATTCTAGTATATTTATAGTCTTATTAAATGTTAAAATTATTAAATCATCTAGACCATACATGGGGCATATAAAGAAAAGAAGTGGAGTTCCTGACTTATTTTTCTGCTAAGATAGTAGCAAGTTATCTCATTATTTTTAGTGAAAAGTCACATTTTCATCACTGACTTGAAATGCTACTTTTATTACATCCTACCTTCTTTGATATTTTTGGAACTTTTCCTGGATTTTCTGTTATATTCCTTTGATCTATTTGTGTACAGCTATGATGCTGCTAATAATTCTAATGACTAAGCTTTAAAGAATGATTTTAAACATGTTAGCATAGTATATAGTATTTATTCATTACTTTTATAGAATTTCCCTCGATATCAGTTTTTTTCCTAATTATTTTCAGTCCATTCTATAGAACTTGAATGTATTCAAGTCATAATATTTGCAAATACTTTTGAGTTCTTCTTTCCTAATAGCTACATTTCTATGTTCACTCTCATACAATCATGCTTTGAGAACAGTGATAAGAAAACAGAGGGATTATGGAAATCTTTGTTTTGTTATACACTCTCAAGTGAACTTCCCTGGTGGCTCAGATGATAAAGTATCTGCCTACAATGTGGAAGATCCAGGTTCTATCCCTGGGTCAGGGAAGATCCCTTGGAGAAGGAAATGGCAACCCACTCCAGTACTCTTGCCTGGAAAATCGCATGGATGGAGGAACCTGATGTGCTACAGTCCAAGGGGTCACAAAGAGTCAGACATGACTGAGCTACTTCACTTTTTCTTTAAAGGGAATGGTTCCTGGATATTACCAGTAAATATGATACCAGGTTTTGGTTTGAATTATATTATTTATTTACATGTAATATACTTGTATGAAATTAATAAAATCATAAATAAGAACAATAATGCATATATTTATTTTGCTTTTAGGAAATATTTTTATCAGGGAGATATATGGAATTGTGATTACTATTGGCATTTTTGAAATGACTATTGTTTTCTTTTCTAGCTTTTGACATATCAATATTAGTGTGCTGATGTATTTCCAAAATAGCAATATCTCTGAATTCACATAATGATTTTAGCTCGCTTATGGTGTAATTTTAATTTAGTGTTCTGCTGAATTATTTTTGCTACTATACTTCATAGGATTTTGCATCAATAGTACAAATGATGTTCTGTGGTGTTAGTATTGGAATCTCAAGGAAACTAAGGAAGAAACAATGAACAGTAGAGGATCAATATCAATAATAGGGATGACACATTAGCTTTTATTTGGTCCCTTCCTAAAGAGCTTGATTTATTTATTCAATTTTCCTAAAGCTGACTCCATAATGTATAAATACATTTGTCAACAGATAGATTCTCTCTTAAAAGATTGATTGATTCTTTTGATCTCAAATCCAAAAATTCCAAGGAAGAGATGTACTGGACAGTACATATTATAGATATTTCTTTTGCTATAAGGTTAAGGAGGATGTTGGGTTAGAGAATGGGGAAGACAAGGAAAGGGGTAGAATAAAGAGATGGTGGTTTAGTGATAGGAAAGAAAAAAAGATTTTCACCATCTTGTACCAGTTTTAAAATCTGAGAAATTGACATATGGATAACATATCTGACTGCAAAAGCAGTCCAGCAGAGGTTCTGCAAATCTGATCCTTCTGGGGAAAACTGGCTTTTTATTGCCTCCCTCCCAGTGGATTCAAGGGTAGAAAATAAACCCTAAAGCTTAAAGCTTTCAAATGATGGATTTTGAGCCATATATGCAGGGCACATGGAAGCTTATTTTACTTGATCCTCTCCTTTCTTTATTTGACTTGTATGGAGCTGCAGATGGAAGAAGAATCTTCTAGGGGACATACACTGTGCCTTGATTCTCAGGAAAGGGAGAAAGCTAAGCTGAAGTACTTGGAATTTCAATTTCTAGAAGTAGGTCACAGAAAGTTTCTACTAACTGCATCTGTCATTAGGGAATTTAAATTTTGCACTAGAAGAACCTGGAACCATCCCAACTGAAGTAAACTACAGCTAATAAATTAATAATAATACTATTATCTTGCATTACAGAAAAAAGGCAAAGCTTGAATTTTTTTCCATGCTGCTACCATAGCTATAGCTTGTCTTCAAATGAGCATTGGAGGATGATGAAACAACTAGCTAATGGATAGCAATAGAAAATTAACAAAGAGCTGGCCGGGCTTTGTTCATTTGTTTGGGTTTTTTTTCCAGAACTTTTGTTTGTGCTTGTGATTTTGCATAACATGAATTTAATAAATATATCCATCCTACTAGCTAAAATATTCCTGGTCTGGATGAGAAATTTAATAAGTTTTCATGCTGTTCTACAAAGGAAACTCCAATTTTTTGGTTTTTCTGTCCATTAAGCAAATTTTGGGCTGTAAGACTGAACTAGGTTTGGAAAGTCAGGGAGAGAATACCAGAGCTTTTATGTGCTTTTGATCTTTGCCTATTTCCTAGTTTTTTTTTTTTTTCTTTTTCTCCCTTATTAATTACATGCTTATTGGATTCTTCCTGTTGTTGGATGAAACAAGTTTTCCATCTGCAGGCATTTACTTAAAATTTTCTCTTTGTTCTAAAACATCTTATTCTGAATTTGCAAGGGTCCTTTTAGTACCTATGTTAACCACCACTGTCCATGGAATTCTCCAGGCAAGAGTTCTAAGGTAGGTTGCCATTCCCTTCTTTAGGGGATCTTCCAAACCTAGGGACCAAACCTGGGTCTCCCACATTGTAGACACTTCACCATCTGAGCCACCGGGGAAGCCCTTCCTTAGAGAAAAATCCTAACTTCATTTCAGTTTAGGTCTCTGCAAGATATGCTTCTTAACTCTGTTATTTTTCTGAATAACAGTGTAGTCAGTTGAATAATCGATTGTTAAATATCTATGTCACAACAAAAATGTAAGCTCTGTGTCTTTCTGGTTCACCACTGTATGCCTAGTACTCAGAATGAACAGAAGTATAAATGATATGAATGAAAGAATGAATGAATGACATATTGTAGTGATTCCTGAATTAGAATAGTCACTACTTCCTGCCTCAAGTTTAACCTACACACGCACACACACACACACACACACACACACACACACACACAAAACCTCTCTGCTACTGCATGCTAGCTCATTTAAAGTCTAGGGAAATCAGTGGGAGTTAGAGAATGAAAGCTTCTCTTCTTCACTGGAATAAGAGGAAGAAAGTGAAGAGCATTAAACACAGAAGCAGCTTTGGAGAGTGAGGCCTTGTAGTTCCCATGGAGATCCAGAATAAGGACATATGTCTATCTATTTTGTCTAGAGCCTTGCCTGGTCTATTTACCCTGGATGGCAGGGCAGGCCGGTCAGCTTTATTTAGTTTGGGCTATGTTCTCGCTTTTGTCTCCCTATAGCACCGTGGCTGCCAGCATCAATGCCTTAGCAACAGTGACCTTTGAGGATTTTGTCAAGAGCTGTTTTCCTCGTCTCTCTGACAAGCTGAGCACCTGGATCAGTAAAGGCTTATGTAGGTACAGCCGGTGGACCTTCTATTCCATATCATGAAATGCATATGTGGTACATGTCAGAATCCTGCACACTCTATTCAGCGCATGCTGAAAGGCACAAGTGCACATGGAGATGCATGAGTAATCTCACATGTAAATTCTTTTTAAATTGGGTTATAGTTGCTATACAATATTGTGTTAGTTTCTGTTGCACAACAAAGTGAATCACTATATGTATACATATATCCTGTCCTTCTTGGACTTTCCATCCACCCCCAGCCCATCATCCTACCCATCTCACCGTAGAGCACTGAGCTGAGCTCCCTGTGCTATACAGGAGGGTCCCACTAGCTACCTATTTTGCACATGGTAGTATATATATGGGCTTCCCAGCTGGTGCAGTGGTGATGTATCTGCCTGCTAATGCAGGGGAAAAAAGAGATGCAGTTTGACCCCTGGGTCAAGAAGATCCCCTAGAATAGGAAATGGCAACCCACTCCAGTGTTCTTGCCTGGAACATTCCATGGACAGAGGTTCCTGATGGGCTAAGGTCCATGGGGTTGCGAAGAGTCAGACAAGACTAAGTGACCGAACAACATATATATGTCAATCCCAATCTCCCAATTCATCCCACCGTTCTCATTACCTCCGCTATGCAACCTTCTAAGACTGAACCAGGAGCAAATACAGAATATAAACAGATCAATCCCAAGCAATAAAATTGAAACTGTGATTAAAAATCTTACAACGTACAAAAGTCCAGGACTGGATGACTTCACAGGTGAGTTCTATCATTCATTTAGAGAAGAGATACCCATCCTTCTCAAACTGTTCCAAACAGTCGTAGAGAAAGGAGGACCCCCAAGTTCTTTTTACAAGGCCAAGATCACCTTAATACCAAAATCAGATAATGATATCACAAAAAAAGAAAGTTGCAGACCAATAGAACTGATGAACATAGATGCAAAAATTCTCAATAAATGCTAGCAAACAGTACACTTCCAAAGATCTCAGGAAACCAGGAGGGTACCAAGAAAGAATGACCAGCTGGCTTCAGTTTAGTACAGTTCAGTACAGTTCAGTTGCTCTGTCGTGTCTGACTCTTTGTGACCCCATGAATCGTAGCACATCAGGCCTCCCTGTCCATCACCAACTCCCGGAGTTCACTCAGATTCACATCCTCGAGTCAGTGATGCCATCCAGCCATCTCATCCTCTGTCGTCTCCTTCTCCTCCTGCCCCCAATCCCTCCCAGCGTTAGAGTCTTTTCCAATGAGTCAACTCTTCACATGAGGTGGCCAAAGTACTGGAGTTTCAGCTTCAGCCTCATTCCCTCCAAAGAAATCCCAGGGCTGATCTCCTTCAGAATGGACTAGTTGGATCTCCTTGCAGTCCCAGGGACTCTCAAGAGTCTTCTCCAACACCACAGTTCAAAAGCATCAATTCTTCGGTGCTCAGCTTTCTTCACAGTCCAACTCTCACACCCATACATGACCATTGGAAAAACTATAGCCTTGACTAGACAGACTTTTGTTGACAAAGTAATGTTTCTGCTTTTCAATATGCTGTCTAGGTTGGTCAAAACTTTTCTTCCCAGGAGTAAGCATGTTTTAATTTCATGGCTGCAGTCACCATCTGCAGTGATTTTGGAGCCCCCCAAAATAAAGTCTGACACTGTTTCCCCATCTATTTCTTATGAAGTGATGGGACTAGAGGCCATGATCTTCGTTTTCTGAATGTTGAGCTTTAAGCCAACTTTTTCACTCTCCTCTTTCACTTTCCTCAAGAGGCTTTTTAGTTCCTCCTCACTCTTTGCCATCAGGATGGTATCATCTGCATATCTGAGGTTAGCTTTCACCAGTCTTATACTTGGCATTCTCCTGTGTTCATCCTACATTCTAGATTCATCACAACACCACCTCTTCATTATGCCATATATCAATCCTATTTGTTCCTCCAAAGACAAAGACATTTAGCTCACTGTGGCCAGTCAGCTTGCCTAATAAANCACACACACACACACACACACACACACACACACACAAAACCTCTCTGCTACTGCATGCTAGCTCATTTAAAGTCTAGGGAAATCAGTGGGAGTTAGAGAATGAAAGCTTCTCTTCTTCACTGGAATAAGAGGAAGAAAGTGAAGAGCATTAAACACAGAAGCAGCTTTGGAGAGTGAGGCCTTGTAGTTCCCATGGAGATCCAGAATAAGGACATATGTCTATCTATTTTGTCTAGAGCCTTGCCTGGTCTATTTACCCTGGATGGCAGGGCAGGCCGGTCAGCTTTATTTAGTTTGGGCTATGTTCTCGCTTTTGTCTCCCTATAGCACCGTGGCTGCCAGCATCAATGCCTTAGCAACAGTGACCTTTGAGGATTTTGTCAAGAGCTGTTTTCCTCGTCTCTCTGACAAGCTGAGCACCTGGATCAGTAAAGGCTTATGTAGGTACAGCCGGTGGACCTTCTATTCCATATCATGAAATGCATATGTGGTACATGTCAGAATCCTGCACACTCTATTCAGCGCATGCTGAAAGGCACAAGTGCACATGGAGATGCATGAGTAATCTCACATGTAAATTCTTTTTAAATTGGGTTATAGTTGCTATACAATATTGTGTTAGTTTCTGTTGCACAACAAAGTGAATCACTATATGTATACATATATCCTGTCCTTCTTGGACTTTCCATCCACCCCCAGCCCATCATCCTACCCATCTCACCGTAGAGCACTGAGCTGAGCTCCCTGTGCTATACAGGAGGGTCCCACTAGCTACCTATTTTGCACATGGTAGTATATATATGGGCTTCCCAGCTGGTGCAGTGGTGATGTATCTGCCTGCTAATGCAGGGGAAAAAAGAGATGCAGTTTGACCCCTGGGTCAAGAAGATCCCCTAGAATAGGAAATGGCAACCCACTCCAGTGTTCTTGCCTGGAACATTCCATGGACAGAGGTTCCTGATGGGCTAAGGTCCATGGGGTTGCGAAGAGTCAGACAAGACTAAGTGACCGAACAACATATATATGTCAATCCCAATCTCCCAATTCATCCCACCGTTCTCATTACCTCCGCTATGCAACCTTCTAAGACTGAACCAGGAGCAAATACAGAATATAAACAGATCAATCCCAAGCAATAAAATTGAAACTGTGATTAAAAATCTTACAACGTACAAAAGTCCAGGACTGGATGACTTCACAGGTGAGTTCTATCATTCATTTAGAGAAGAGATACCCATCCTTCTCAAACTGTTCCAAACAGTCGTAGAGAAAGGAGGACCCCCAAGTTCTTTTTACAAGGCCAAGATCACCTTAATACCAAAATCAGATAATGATATCACAAAAAAAGAAAGTTGCAGACCAATAGAACTGATGAACATAGATGCAAAAATTCTCAATAAATGCTAGCAAACAGTACACTTCCAAAGATCTCAGGAAACCAGGAGGGTACCAAGAAAGAATGACCAGCTGGCTTCAGTTTAGTACAGTTCAGTACAGTTCAGTTGCTCTGTCGTGTCTGACTCTTTGTGACCCCATGAATCGTAGCACATCAGGCCTCCCTGTCCATCACCAACTCCCGGAGTTCACTCAGATTCACATCCTCGAGTCAGTGATGCCATCCAGCCATCTCATCCTCTGTCGTCTCCTTCTCCTCCTGCCCCCAATCCCTCCCAGCGTTAGAGTCTTTTCCAATGAGTCAACTCTTCACATGAGGTGGCCAAAGTACTGGAGTTTCAGCTTCAGCCTCATTCCCTCCAAAGAAATCCCAGGGCTGATCTCCTTCAGAATGGACTAGTTGGATCTCCTTGCAGTCCCAGGGACTCTCAAGAGTCTTCTCCAACACCACAGTTCAAAAGCATCAATTCTTCGGTGCTCAGCTTTCTTCACAGTCCAACTCTCACACCCATACATGACCATTGGAAAAACTATAGCCTTGACTAGACAGACTTTTGTTGACAAAGTAATGTTTCTGCTTTTCAATATGCTGTCTAGGTTGGTCAAAACTTTTCTTCCCAGGAGTAAGCATGTTTTAATTTCATGGCTGCAGTCACCATCTGCAGTGATTTTGGAGCCCCCCAAAATAAAGTCTGACACTGTTTCCCCATCTATTTCTTATGAAGTGATGGGACTAGAGGCCATGATCTTCGTTTTCTGAATGTTGAGCTTTAAGCCAACTTTTTCACTCTCCTCTTTCACTTTCCTCAAGAGGCTTTTTAGTTCCTCCTCACTCTTTGCCATCAGGATGGTATCATCTGCATATCTGAGGTTAGCTTTCACCAGTCTTATACTTGGCATTCTCCTGTGTTCATCCTACATTCTAGATTCATCACAACACCACCTCTTCATTATGCCATATATCAATCCTATTTGTTCCTCCAAAGACAAAGACATTTAGCTCACTGTGGCCAGTCAGCTTGCCTAATAAAGTCAAACTGTTTTCTAAAGAATCCTTTATTATCAAACTCCTGGTAACCTTAACTCAACAGATAATTGCTCTTTGTTTAATCATATAATCACATTTTATATTTATGATCACTGTAGCACTTATATTGAATTATAGTTTTACAAAATTTACTTCTTTTTAAGTATAAACAAATTATACACCTATTTACTATAGGAAATGTATAGTGGGAAATGTAATTTGGGAAAGTATATGTGTTTTTAAAATAAATAAGAAATGTATAGTAAGTAGGTGTATAATTTGTTTATACTTAAAAGGAAGTAAATTTTGTAAAATTCAATATAAGTGCTATAGTGATTATAAATACAAAATTTGATTATATGATTAAGCAAAGAGCAATATTATCTCAAGTTAAGGTTACTGGGAGTTTGGCAATAAAGGATTCTTTAAAAAACAATTTAACTTTATTAGACAACCTCACTGGCCACAGTGAGCTAAATGTCTTTGTCTTTGGAGGAACAAATAGGATCAATATATGGCATAATGACGAGGTATTGATGTGATGAATCTAGAGTGTAGGAAACTCCAGTACTTTGGCCACCTCATGCGAAGAGTTGACTCATTGGAAAAGACTCTGATGCTGGGAGGGATTGGGGGCAGGAGGAGAAGGGGATGACAGAGGGTGAGATGGCTGGATGGCATCATGGACTCGATGGACGTGGGTTTGAGTGAACTCTGGGAGTTAGTGATGGACAGGGAGGCCTGGCGTGCTGCAGTTCATGGGATTGCAAAGAGTCAGACACGACTGAGC
Source organism: Raphicerus campestris (assembly GCA_006410735.1). Taxonomy (NCBI): domain Eukaryota; kingdom Metazoa; phylum Chordata; class Mammalia; order Artiodactyla; family Bovidae; genus Raphicerus; species Raphicerus campestris. The sequence goes on from SJYW01044803.1 coordinate 137,588, forward strand.
GACTGAACTGAACTGAACTAAACTATAGGAAATGTAGGTAATTTGGGAAAGTATATGTGCTTTTAAAATAAAATTATGTATAATTTTATTCCTGGTTATTTTTTCTAGTATGCTGTGCTGAGCATCTTCCTGTGCCATTTAATGTATTTTTTTAATTTTTACTTTATTTTACTTTACAATACTGTATTGGTTTTGCCATACATTGACATGAATCCGCCGCAGGTGTACATGAGTTCCCAATCCTGAACCCCGCTCCCACCTCCCACCCATATCATCTCTCTGGATCGTCCCCGTGCACCAGCCCCAAGGATCCTGTATCCTGTATCGAACAGACTCATGATTTGTTTCTTACATGATAGTATAAGTTTCAATGCCATTCTCCCACACCATCCCACCTTCTTCCTCTCCCTCAGAGGCCAAAAGTCCATTCTATACATCTGTGTCTCTTTTGCTGTCTCGCATACAGGGTTATCATTACCATCTTTCTAAATTCCATATATATGTGTTAGTATACTGTATTGATGTTTTTCTTTCTGGCTTACTTCACTCTATATAATCGGCTCCAGTTTCATCCATCTCATTAGAACTGATTCAAATGTATTCTTTTTAATGGCTGAGTAATACTCCATTGTATATATGTACCACAGCTTTCTTATCCATTCATCTGCTGATGGACATCTAGGTTGTTTCCATGTCCTGGCTATTATAAACAGTGCTGCAATGAACATTGGGGNGGCTGAGTAATACTCCATTGTGTATATGTACCACAGCTTTCTTATCCATTCATCTGCTGATGGACATCTAGGTTGTTTCCATGTCCTGGCTATTATAAACAGTGCTGCAATGAACATTGGGGTACACGTGTCTTTTTCAATTCTGGTTTCCTAGATGTGTATGCCCAGCAGTGGGATTGCTGGGTCATAAGGCAGTTCTAGTTGCAATTTTTTAAGGAATCTTCATACTGTTCTCCATAGTGGCTGTACTAGTCAGCATTCCCACCAACAGTGTAATAGGGTTCCCTTTTCTCCACATCCTCTCCAGCATTTATTTGAGAACATGATTTTGAGTGATTGCTTAATGTTTTACAAAATGACTCATTTTTATGCTGTTAGTTTTTTTTTTTTTTTGGTAACACTGTGATGAAATCTATACGCATAGTATTTTATTGTATCTTTTTTTCCTTAGTCAGGAACTCCAAAACAAAATTACCAGGTTGAATAAAATGCTATAGTTTTTTGTTTTCATTTGTTTTGTAAAGCACATATCTGGCTACTGGCACAACTCTTGTTTATTCCCACAATTTTAATTGATTTTCTAGTAAGTATGGTTATTACCTTCAAATATTGATGGTTTTATGGTATTCTCATTCTTAAATGTTTCTCTAATCTGTGGTTTGTGTTCTCCATATTCTTCACTATTTCTCTTATTTTCATAATTTTTTCCTCTCCCTCTGTTGAAGAGCTCAGGTTTTTTCTCAGTGTTATTGTTAAGTCTTCCACAAAATAAATTTCTTAATAATAGTGATTTGAATTCTGCTATAGTATTTTGTTCCTCACATTTTACTATTAAAAATACAATCTCACAGCAAAGTTTAAAGACATTTATTATGATCTCCTGTATATATACCACCAAGATTCTTCATTAATGTTTTATTGAACTTGATTTTTCACACATCCATCTAACTCTCTATCCATCTTTAATCCATCATATATTTAAGAGCAAATCCAGACATCAGTACACTTCCCTCTAATTATTTTAGCATATTATTAACTGCTGCTACTGCTACTGCTAAGTCGCTTCAGTCGTGTCCGACTCTGTGGGACCCCATAGACGGCAGCCCACCAGGCTCCCCCATCCCTGGGATTCTCTAGGCAAGAACACTGGAGTGGGTTGCCATTTCCTTTCCCAATGCATGAAAGTGAAAAGTCAAAGTGAAGTCCCTCAGTCATGTCCGACTCTTCGTGATCCCATGGACTGCAGCCTACCAGGCTCCTCCATCCATGGAATTTCCCAGGCAAGAGTACTGGAGTGGGGTGCCATTGCCTAGAATTCAATAATTGTTTAAAGTTTCTTAAGTGTAAAATTTATCCACAATTTCATGGAGAAATGTTAAATAAGCATTTGCTGAGTTTTGAAAAATGCATACAGCTGTGTGATTCAGCCACTAGTGATATAAATCATCACCATCATCCTTGAAAGTTCTCTCTTGGTTATTCTGGTTAATTCTCACTTCCACTTCCTTCCAGCGGCAGCCACTATATTTTTCATCACAGATTAGTTTTAACTCTTCTAGAATTTTAGATAAATAGAATCACACAGTAGACATTTGTTTTTGTAAGACTCCTTTTACTCAGCGTATATGTTTGGGATATATTCATATTGTTTTGTGTATCAGTATTTCATCCCTTTTTATGGCTGAGTAGTATGACATTGTTGGAGAAGGCAATGGCATCCCACTCCAGTACTCTTGCCTGGAAAATCCCATGGATGGAGAAGTTTGGTAGGCTGAAGTCCATGGGATGGCTAAGTCGGACACGACTCAGTGACTTCACTTTCACTTTTCACTTTCATGTATTGGAGAAGGAAATGGAAACCCACTCCAGTGTTCTTGATTGGAGAATCCCAGGGACAGCAGAGCCTGGTGGGGTGCCGTCCATGGGGTCACACAGAGTCAGACACGATTGAAGGGACTTAGCAGCAGCAGCAGTATGACATTGTATAGATACACTGCTTTTTTTTTTTTTTTTAAACTTCTGTTGATGTACCCGGATTATTTTAGTCTGAAGTTCTTTGATACAGCTGCTATGGATATTCTTGTACAAGTCTTTTGTGAACATGTTTGCATTTCTCTTTAGTAAATACCAAGGAGTAGAAGTGCTTGGTCAACTACTATAGTTTTCAATTTCCTTGTAGTCCTTTCTTATCACACCTGGATTCATCCTCACCTAAACTATAGGTGCTTATCCTATCCTGCTGTTTTTTTCTTGCAATTTGTTTTCTCTTAACCTGCACTTTTCACTTCATTGAGTCCACACGTTTTTGCATAGTATTGAAATTACCAGACAATTTCTAAATACTTTTTATGATTCTTAAAGTAAATTATTTCTAGAAAACATACTCTGTATTTGAGCTTTTAAGTTAATACATTTGTTTCCTTCTTTGGCAACCTTTTGGCATGATCCTATCTTTGTTTTTTCTTTTCACTTATGCTTGAACAAGAGATTGGTGCTGACCAGTGTTTGTTAACTGGGTGATTGAATTGCCTTGATTTTTTTTTTTAATATCTTGCATAATGAGTTACATACAGCTAGTAGCAGGTGGATGAGCATCACTTCTTATGCAGTTCCCAATTTCTGGCAGATATTCAAGAACATGCTGGGTAGAAGTTCCTGCTAAGGCCACGGTATATTGTCTGATCCTCCAAGCTGTTGTAACACTAGGAAAATCCATAGGATTTGCTGAAACTGTAGTGCTTTCTCTCTCTCGCACATTTACTGCTTTGTCTGTGGATCCATACACTCTAGGTCTCCATGGAACACCACTAATTTTCCCTAAGCCCCTTGCCTTGAAAGTTGCTATTGATTGTGATTTGGTGGATGCATAAAGATCTGGGGGGGAGGGGGACTGAATCAATTCTCTAGTCAGCACAGAAAAGTAGAACCCTTGGATTGAGGGGTTCCTAGAATCCCATTTGAAACAGATAACTGTTGGCTCAGCAAGAAGATAATTAACAGTTGACAAAATATGTCTTTTAAATTTTCTTCAGGCAGGCAAAATTCTCCTTATTCATGAAGTGATACAGAATTAGGGCAAACATTTATTTCTGATGTCTAATTTATCATCTTTAAAAATAATGGGAACAGTTTTATAATTCTGAAAGGTGTTTATTGGTCAAACTTGGTTTTATTGTTATTTTGCAGGTTTCCTAATTTTTCCATGTTTCATTGAGAAATTGGAAAATACAGCTTTAAAGTTGCCATTCTGATTTCACCTTAAAAGTGAATTCCTGACAATAAATATTATGGGCATCACATACCAAATCGGATATAATAATGATAATAATAATAACAAGCATATAGTACTTGCTATATAACAGGTACTCTTGGATAAATTAATTTAGATGTGATCCCTTCCTAGAATGTGAGATCTTTGGGGGAAGTGGTATTTATAGCATTGGCATTTTATAAGTATTTGACATACTCAGTGAAATTAATGGTGACATTGGGAACTGAGCCAAATATTTACCTGAGAGAGAATTTCAACTAAAATAAGAAAAATCATTTTCTCTATCTCTGTCACTGTGTCTCTGTCTATATCTATCTCCAACTCCTTGTCTCTCACCCTTTCTCAGTCTATGGGTTCTAATGGGACTGAATAGTTTTAAGTAGTTTTTAAACAAAGATGTATGAAAACAATTGTTTTTTTTTAAATATGCCTTAGAAGAGGATATCACCTTTAAAAGATAACCAAGATATGCTGATTCATCCAGCAAGAGCCTATGATGCTAGAGGCACACTGTGCAAGATGCTTCAGAGTGTGGTACCCTGATGACCCTCACGGTGCTCCAACATAGCCATGTAAACAGAGAAATCCTTATGCAATATACTGAGGCCATAGGGAGGTTATGAATAAAGCATGAAAAGACCAGAAAAAATTTCCAGATTTTCAAAATCTGGGAGGTAAAGTGTATAGATCTTTAGCCATTTTAAAGATGAAAAACTACATGTATCCCAGAGAAGTTAGTAATTTCTTCAGCTAATTATAGGTAAGTGGTTGAAATGAACTTAGTTCTCACTAATTTAGTCTGGATTAGTCTGTAGACCAGTGGTCTTTCTACATCTTCATGTTGCTTCAACATGACAGTTTTCTTCTTAAATCCTGGAGAGAAGACTCCTCAAGACTGGATTCCAGCTCATTCTGCCTGGCAGAGGAAAGCATGTGTTGGGGGAGAAAGTCTCATCAGTGCCCTTCTTGGGGCTGTGATAGCTACCTGGGGTAGACAGTCCTTCCTTAGACCCATTCCAAAATGACTTGCATGAGAGGACCCTGAGTAGGGGCTCAAGAAATCCCTCGAAGCAGGTTGGATGATAGTCATGCATTTTTTTTCTTCAGGTCTCTTATTTGGCGTGATATGTACCTCCACAGCTGTGGCTGCATCCCTCATGGGTGGTGTCATACAGGTAATGACAGACCTGAGAATTATCCTTAAATAAAACTAGGATAATCATATTAGTAAAATCAATAATTAAAATGGACATTTATAGAACACTTATTACGGTCTAGCTGCAGTCTCGAATGTATTACCTCATTTGATCCTCATCACTTCCCTAAGATGTAGTATGAGTAATGTGCTAATGTCACAGGTGAGGAAACTAAGAAGTAGAGAAGTGAAGAACTGTCCCATATCCATATAACCAAAGCATGATAGACCTTGGAAATAAGCCCACCTCTACCTATTAACAATGCTGAACTACTTTCCATATGTGCAACTCCCAGTTCAGCTTATGTCAGCACTAGAAAGTGCTGATAATCTGCTTCAACATTTATTTTGTAGATGATACAGAAAAAAATGAAAACATCCTGCTCAAGTTCTCCCAACTAGTTAGTGGTTAAACCATGTTTATGAACCAAGTCTTCTGAGCTCCCCCTTTTCCTTCCTCAAATTGCCCAACTCACAAAACATCATCAGATAAGCAATCTTCATAGCCTACATCAACCATCTTAATCCTATCACATCTTTGTATAATTTGAACATCCTGTGTATTTTCTTGGCATGGTTTAGGTTTTCAATACATGCCGCTTAAATGTAGAAATGAGTGAGAGTGAGTGAATAGTCATCACTGACTTTTATAGGCTGTGTTTTAGTTTCCAGAGCAGTGGATCTTGCTTGATCCTTCCAATGACTCTTTACATAGGTTCCATCATTTCCTTTTTGAAGTACAGGAAACTTATTTGGCTAATTTAGTACGGCAACAACCATTTCATCCTCTGTCTTTATAAGAGAAGTGGTGGGACTGGAAACGTCCTATCCTCTGTGGCAAGTATGAGCTTTATTTAATGACAGGTACTTGCTGATCTCTTTACAACTTTTGAGGACTTTGATATCTCCCCCTCCACACAGAAGAACTGACGTGTTCATGAAGTTGTCTTTAGTGACCTCAACAGCATTTTTTAAGGTTTGCATGCTTAGTCGCTAAGTCATGTCTGACTCTTTGTGACGCTATGGACTATAGCCCTCCAGGCTCCTCTGTCCGTGGGGATTCTTCAGGCAAAAATACTGGAGTGGGCTGCCATTTCCTTCTCCAGAGGATTTTCTTGACCCAGGGATCGAACCCAGCATCTCCTTTGTCTCCTTCAATGCAGACAGATTCTTTAGCCGTGAACCATCCGGGAAACCTCTTTTAAAGGTTTATTTCCCTCCATTTCCAAGTTACCTCTGATGCTTTGTGCCCCTTTGTTTTCTCCCCTTTATCCAATCTTTATTTACTCTTTTTTCTGTCTATTTGTTATTGGCATATAGTTGATTAACAATGTTGTTTTAAGGATGTATCACCATGTCCAATATGGTGAGAATTTGAAATGATAAATTGTTTTCTTCCAGAGATATTTCCATGTTAAGCTTATTTGCCACTGAGGCATGAAAGGCTCCGGGATAGATAAGGTCTCCTGCAATGCTGGTGTAACACGTTAAGCTTACCATGATGAGGGAGCTGTGAGGGATGCTTGTCCTTATTCAAATAAGTATGCTAGGCTTGCTTCCTTTCTTGATTGGTTAAAATGTGTGTCACAAAGTTCACACAGTTTAGGGGATGCCAGTGGGCAAGAAATGAACACACTGATGTGCTGTTTCCTAGGAAAGAGATTTGTGTCTAAAATGCTCTCCTTGCTTCTCTGAAGACATCTGATTTGACAGGTGCAGAAAGACTAATATACCATTTAATTTCCCAATGCCTTACCCTTTCAGAAAACTGCAGCACATAGTACCATAGCAAAGGCTCTGGGAAAACCTAGTAAGCTGTTTCACTTTAAATATGTGACCATAGAACCATGTACAAGGAGAAAAGATAGGAGGAGGGGCAGGTAGCACCAGTCAGTTCAGTCACTCAGTCATGTCCAACTCTTTGCAATCCCATGGACTGCAGCACCTCAGGCTTCCCTGTCCATCACCAACTCCTGGATCTTACTCAAACGCATGTACTTTGAGACAGTGATGCCAACCAACCATTTCATCCTCTATTGTCCCCTTCTCCTCCCACTTTCAATCTTTCCCAGCATCAGGGTCTTTTCCAATGAGTCAGTTCTTTGCAATAGGTGGCCAAAGAATTGGAGTTTCAGCTTCAGCATCAGTCCTTACAGTGTATATTCAGGACTGATCTCCTTTAGAATGGACTGGTTGGATCTCCTTGGAATCCAAGGGACTCTTAAGAATCTTCTCCAACAACACAGTTCAAAAGCATCAATCCTTCAGCTTTCAGCTTTCTTTATAGTCTAACTCTCACATCATACATGACTACTGGAAAAACCATAGCTTTAACTAGACAGACCTTCGTCAGCCACATCAGTAGAGTAACCAATGGAGGTCTTAATTGTGGAGTTCTCTCTGGGAAAAGCCATTCTATCTATTATGCTGCTGTCTTAATGGCCATCAGCTGGGTTTGACCACTGGGTTGGTCAAAAAGTTCATGTAGGATCTTCCAGAAAATTGGAATGTACTTTCTGGCCAGCTCAGTAGCTCTGCTAAGGGCTGCGGTGACCTCTGTTATTGTTCAGTTGCTAAGTCATGTCTGACTGTTTGCAACCCCACGGACTGCAGCACTCCAGGCTTGCCATGCACACCACGATCTCTAGACTTGTTTTTTTCCCAACTTAAAAAAGTGCTTTGTTTGTTTTTTGTGAGAGTGGGTGGTGATCTTTCTTTCTTTCGAAGTTTAAAAAAAAAAAGTACATTCTAGACTTCAAAACAGTCCAACTATCAAATGACACACCTCAGGGATCAACGAGCTCACCAACAAGAGAGGTAAGAAGATAATAGTAAGATGATAATAATGGTGGATAATATTTTGGGGGTGATTATCATGTGCTCCAGAGTGCCCAAGTTCTATTTAGATTCTATTGGATTCCACATTGAATACTCTCAAACAGGCACACACACAAAAATCCTAGGAAGCAGGTATTAGCAGCAGGTATTTTGATCCCCATTTGTCATCTGAGAAGGCCAGGACTCCCCAGTCCTGAAACACATTTCTTTAGCTGCAATCCTCTCTTTGCAGCAGGGGCTTAAATGAGATTTGGCCATTGGGGTAGAGGCTATTAAATGAGCTCTGTTTTCCTTCAATTAAACATACTTAATGACAAAAAGAAAGACAAAAAATTGAAGTTGGTTTTGTATATTACAGAAATATGTATTTTTAAAATCCAGAAACTCTTTGATTTATTTCTCTTTTATCACATGAAGACTTCCCCCTTACCCGGAGAATATTGGCTAAGGATTTTGTAAGAGATTGTTCATTATTTTTCTCCTATGGGGGAAATAAACATTTATCCTAATTTATTGATTCTCCCATATAATAGCTAGTAAGTTAGCTTCTAAATTCAGCAACCACAGCAACTAGAAATGAATACTATCAATCAGCGGAGAAAATGTGAAGACTATTAAGTATTGACTTTGGGGAAGAGTATCTACTGTAATTTTATCTATCTCCCTCTTGTCAAAGATCTATCTGTGGCATTGATTTCTCTAAAAATTATCCTGGAAAAGCAATCATAACAGTGCATTGTAGCTCATTTTTCTGGACAAAAGAATTTATATTATAGCTGGAGTGGACTTGAAGTCCCCTTGGTTCTACTTCTATTTTATTTTTTTAAAGAAAGAAGACTCTCTGAAGTAAAATAAATCTGAATTAATAACTGAAGTTTCACCAGATCATACTTACATGTGGCAGAGTCAAAATGAGAATCTAAATATTCTTTTAGTGATGAACTCTTTCAAATAACTTTTTCCCCTTAAACAGAAAAAAGGGGAGCATGATGGTTTTCCATGCTTTTGTCTTTTTTTAGGTGGGACTTGCTTTTAGAAGAGAAAATATGGGTTTTAGAGCCAAACAAAACTGACTTCACTTTTAAATCTCACCTCTGCAACATTCTAACTGAGAGTATACCTTGAATATGTTTTCTTTCAGTCCAATCTGTAAAATCCAGTTAGTGCTATCAACTAAGCAGGGTAATTATGGGGATGAAATGAGATCATTTGTTCATAGTACCAAGGTAGTTCATCTCTATTATCTGACACATAAGACATGGAGCTGGTGCCTGACAAACCGAAGAGATGTATAAACTGTTTAGAGCATTCTTATCACAGCCCCTTGATCTAAGAGCCCTGCAGTTGTATAGATAGAACTAATGTTGCACTGCAGAGTAGCTTTGTGTGTGTGTGCGTGTGTGTGTCTGTTCGTGTGTGCATGCATGCACATACTTAAGTACATGCTGCCTTCCAGGCTTATTAGTGCCTATGTATGTTCAAGACTTTTATAAAGCTATGGCACAGGACTATATAGGTTGATAGAAAACTAGTTTAATTAAAACCCATTTCCAATTCACTGGGTTCAATAACTTAAAGGCTAAGAGAGATGGAAATGCATTTGCCAAACTACCTCTATGTCCAGAGGAGACAGAGCCATAACAATGGGATATAGGATATGGAGTATCCAATGGCCTCCCTACCATGTTCCAAATTAATGCTGCAACATCCTTGAGGTATTCTGGTGAGATAGCAAGAGTGGGTTAATAATTATTGTCAAAATAAGAGAGTTGTTCAAACTAAATTGAAACCACTGGATCAACTGCATAAGATATGCAACCAAGTTATAGAAGTACTTATTAAATACATTATTTAGAAAGTTTTCTTTTTGAAAACTGTGTTCTAATTCCCTTACATGTTGTGCTAGTGTCTGCTGTACCATGAAGCGAGTCAGTCGTATGTATGCATATATTCCCTCCCACTTGGACCTCTCCAATACCCCCTACAAAAGCTTTTTGACAAGATAGAAAATATAAACAAATCAGTAATTTCCAGCTGTGGGAGAACTTATTCTATTAAATCCAAATTGTCTGTGTTCACACACACACGCACAAGAATGTTTATAGATATTTTTGGTTTTTTACATAATGCTTATCAATGAGCCCAGAAGGGATAAATTATTTTGAGAAAGCATATGATTAATAAGTGACACGGTCAGGACTAGGACTGTATTTCATTGCATGTCCAGGAAAGGGAGTTGGTCCTGGGTGGGCCACAGATTCAGGGGAATATAGTTTGTTGAACTGATTTGCTTTGCTCCACAGGCTGCCCTCAGTATCCACGGCATGTGTGGGGGGCCAATGCTGGGCTTATTCTCTCTGGGAATTCTGTTCCCTTTTGTGAACTGGAAGGTAAGTCTCCCACACCGTTCTGCACACTTCCAGCTGAGATCGGGCCCAGCCACTCTCTCTTCTCTCAGTCCTCCTTGGAAAGGCTGTTTGTCTTTGCCAGAAAAAAATGAGGTCTTCTTTCCACAGTAGATCCAAATAGAGCCCTAGCCCTCCAATCTCTGAATATGTGAATCTGTATTAAGAGAAGAAAACACAGTAAGAGCCAGTCATGAAATATCATATGTTATGGCATCAATGTGAACTCTTTAGGGTTTAAGTTGTCTTCTCTGAATTAAGAGCCCACGAAATGAAATATAAAACAGATACTAGGATCAGAAATAGTTTAGTTAAAACCCAACTCTGAAAACTTTAAAAGTGTAAATTTTCTTTTCTATATTTAGTTACCCCAAATAATAAGTAACTTGATTAAGCTAATTAATTGAAGAAGGAGAGAGGAGACCAGCCTGCATGTTTTAATAGCTGGGTATTCTTGGTTTTGACGAAGATACAAATACTAGATGCCATACAAGCTAATGTGTGTGTGTGAGTGCTAAGTCACTTCAGTCGTGTCCAGCTCTTTGTGACATTATGGACTCTAGCCCACCAGGCTCCTATGTCCATGGGATCCTCCAAGAAAGAATACTGGAGTGGGCTTCCATGCCCTCCTCCAGGGAATCTTCCCAACTCAGGGATCAAACCCACATCTCTTATATCTCCTGCCTTGGCGGGTAGTTTTTTCTTTACCACTTAGCACCACTGGGGAAGCCCCAGTACAAGCTAATGGTATGTATGTCCTTAAGTAAATATTGGTTGGATGACTGTGTAGTAAAAATAAATCAAAGGGAACACTTATTTGGAAATATAATACAATGCTCAGTTATTGCAAATACCTTTCTGATCATTAATTTATGGCATCTGGTGGTGCTAGTGGTAAAGAATCCACCTGCCAACGCAGGAGACTCATGAGGTGTGGGTTCAATCCATGGGTCTGGAAGATCATTGGAGGAGCAAATGGCAACCCACCCCAGTATTCTTGCCAGGAAGATACTATGGACAGAGGAGCCTGGTGGGCTACAGTCCACAGTGTTGCAGTCAGACATGACTGATCAAACATGTGCAGCGTAGCCCAAGGGCCCTAGCAATCAAGTCACATTCCTTGCTTTAGTTCCCCCAAACAATAACAAATTCTGGTGCTGTAACTGAAGAGACATTTTCATGAATAAATAGATAAACCAACAAGTTGTTTTCTATCACAGAGAAAGCTCAGCTATCTGGCAGAGACCACCAGCAAGATTCAATTTCAGTTTTCCATGGTCCTGATTCTTGCTGGGTTATTCTGTTTCCTTGGAAGGAGGAGTGAGTGACTCAGTGACTTTGAAATTTTTATCAAAAAGTATGACCCTTAAGTGACACGACTAACATTTACACTCAAACCAAAAACTCCAAACTTGGGAGTCCAAGGACCGTGACCAGCATCATCTGTGAAGAGATATGGGAATAAAAATTTCTAGATCACAGCCTACAATGGATGTCAGGGAAAAATGCCCCCAGTGTCTCTATTATCTGAGGTTTTCCTGTATTTCTGACACTCTTCTTCTGGGAACTGAGGTTCAACAAGTACTTTTTAGGAGGGAGAAGCCAAAAGGAGAAAAATAAATCCTGCTAAAATTTACATAAAATGACCACAATAAAATCTTCCAATGTCTTCACTTAAGGAACAATGTGTCCCTAAATAAAGCTCCTTGTGGGAGTTTGAAGGCAGGCAGTGTGCTGTTTTGAGCACAAGTGGCTAGGATTGGAGGTAGAAAGCCAGAATCTCTGAGACATAAGGCTTTTCATCTTATTATTCTTTCAATGCCTTTGATCGTTCAATGGTCAGATCTCTCATTAACTTTTGCTTTCCTTTATCAAGGGTGCCCTAGTTGGCCTTCTGACTGGAATCTTCTTGTCATTTTGGGTGGCCATTGGGGCCTTCATCTACCCTGCACCAGCTTCTAAGACATGGCCTTTGCCTTTGTCGACTGACCAGTGTGGCCTATCAAACGTGACGAAATCGGTGCCTCCAGTGCTGTCCAGCAGGTATTCTCACCTTAAAGATGGTGCCAGGTCCCAGAGAGATGATCACCAAGTTAGAGAAAGATGCATACTTCATGCTAAGTCTGAGGAGGCCATCTTGCTCTCCTAAGGGAGAGTTAGTTGTTCTGGACAGTACCCAGCAATAAAGGGTGTCCCAGGTTTACATAAATATGCATTCCCCTGCATCCTGGTGCCCAAAGATGAACTTGGCAAGAGCGTTAATTGGAAGTCTCAGTGCTCAGGCCCACTACACTGTTTCTTCCTTCCTGCCTGTGCTTATTCTATATTTTTTCTTGGAATGCTGAATCCTGGCTCTATTTTTTTTTTTTTTTTTTTTTTGCTTGAATAATAGCTAAGTATTTTTTAAAAACAAGCTGAGGCATCATCTCACATATCAGCCTGGGTTTAACACTCTTTCTGAATATTTTCCAAATCCTTTGTTTCTCTTCTACGAAAGCATGCTGTCCTATTTTATGACTGTGAACTATTATATGTAGACTTTGTGGCTTACTTATCTTTAATCTCCAGTGTCTGTCACAATTTCTAGCACTAAATCTGGGCTTAGTAAATGTCTGAAATGGAAGGCATGGTCCTTATCGCAATTGTGGTGTAGTAGTAAGACTTGTAATTCAGGGATGGACTGAGTTGAGTGGAATATAAAACACAACCACTCTACAGTCAGTTATTTTTAAAAAATGATCAAATGGCAAAAAGATAAGCTTTGGGGTTTGGGAGATTGTTGTTTAGTTGCTCAGTCGTGTCCAACTGTTTGTGACCCCATAGACTCTCGCCTGCCAGACTCCTCTGTCCTCGGGATTTCCCAGGCAAGTGTACTGGAGTGGGTTGCCATTTCCTCCTCCAGGGGATCTTCCCAATCAGGGCTCGTACCTGGGTCCCCTGCATTGGCTCCTCACCACTGAGCCACCAGGGAAGACCATTTCAAGAAATGTCGAGCCCGCAGCCATCCTCTTAGTCACTGTGAATCATGACTTCACACTCAGAACTGAGGATGTGCTGCTGTTCTTCACAGGCCCGCCATCGCTGAGACCTGGTATGCCCTCTCCTATCTGCACTACAGCACGGTGGGCTGCTTGGGCTGCATAGCTGCTGGAGTAATCGTCAGCTTCCTAACAGGTCAGTTACATACTTCCCTCTTCTTGGGGCCAGGGGAGACATGGGCTAGTCTTATGCTTTGCCAAATGAGTTACCCATCTTATAGGCATGATTTGGAGTTCACCACAAAAAGAGTGACCTAGTTCTCAAATGGACAATCCTTGGAAGTGTGCAACACCTAATCCATTTTTCCTTCATTACTAGGTCGCCAAAAGGGCAAGGATATTCCACCACTGTTAATTAGACCAGTCTGCAATTTATTTTGCTTTTGGTCTAAGAAATACAAAACACTGTGCTGGTGTGGAGTTCAGCATGATAGCGGAACAGAGCAGGTAAGCTGATGTTTGAACTTCTGAACAATGTGAATTGGCTCAAAAGGAATCCATTTCTGCCCATTTATACCATCTGCAAGGCTAGGAGTTGGGAGGGTAGCTGGTAGATATGAGAATCTGAAAGAACCTGGATTTCCACTTCAGTTACTTCAGCTAAATTCCCTGGTAGCTCAGCTGATAAAGAATCCACTTGCAATGCAGGAAAGGAGACCCCGGATTGATTCCTGGGTTGCTAAGATCCTGGGGGAATCCTTGGAGAAGGGATAGGCTACCCACTCCAGTATTCTTAGGCTTCCCTGGTAGCTCAGCTGAATCTGCCTGCAAGGTGAGAGAGGTGGGTTTGATTCCTGGGTTGGGAGGATCCCCTGGAAAAGGGAACAACTACCCGCTCCAGTATTCTGACCTGGAGAATTCCATGGACTGTATAGTCCATGGGGTTGCAAAGAGTAGGACATGACTGAGCAACTTTCACACTTTTGGAACTTCAGCTTTTACCTGAGAACAAAGGGGAGGCCATGGAGTGTGATCCGGACATGAACATGTCTGGTATGTCATGGAGTGTAAATATAAAGTAAGGTTTATTGGTGGAACTTCTCAGACAGAGAAGCAGCAGGATACATACTATCTCCCAGCTCTCCTCTTATCCTTCCAGGAATCGTGTTTAGGCCACACAGGGTGAGGGAAATTGTCCCAGTGCTATTAAGGTCTAGAGATACTGCCTGAATATGATTAATCACATCAGCCCATGACCACCATAAGAGCCTGAAGTCAGACCAGACTGGACTTACTGACTTGATATAGGAGGGGGGGGGGAACTGGGACACCCCAGGGGAGCCAGGGAGTGCCACCCTCAACAAAAGGGTAAGGTTGGTGTTTCTGCTGGAGGATTCTAAGAGGGGTCTAAGTAATGGAGAAGGGACTGGAGACAAAGCCATTTGTGGCAGCTTTGGTGGAAGAGCAGTAACCACTCAGAGTTACTGTGGCATCTGATAATGCCAGGACCTTGACAGAAGCAGTGTTTCCTGTTGGGTTTGCAACTGGTTTTATCCATGTCTGTCTCCTTAGTCAGATAACAGGCAGGATTTTTTTCCCTTAAAGGGAGGGCTTATTATCTTTCTTTTAAGCCCAGATATTTCACTCTTTCAGTACTTTAGGAGAGGGATTCTTTGCCCTTATCACAGCTCTTAAGTTGTCATTTGCTTCTCCGCTACCCAAAGCCTATAATAACATGTATGTGAAGTAAAGCTGAGTTTCATAGTTTTTGCTAAGGAGAGCACCTTCTTGACAGGGGCTCAGAATGGGAAGGCAATCTATTTGCTGACAAGGCAGCTGGCTAAGCAGTGTATTGTTTGGATAAATGGAGTTTGAGGAAGTTCTAGGAAAAAAAAAAAGAATAAAGTTATTTACTGCTTTACAGACTTCTTTCCTGGGCACAAATTTCCTGAGATAAATGGGAAATCTTGCTGATGCAGGCAGCTTCTGTTCCCAAGGCTGAGTCTAGAGTGGGAGGGGACACTTAGTTGTCACTACTGGGCTCCTTTGCCAAGAAATAACACTGAGCAGCCTTCTGCAAAGTTTGCATACGGGGCCCCTGCTGTGACCAGAAGACTTACTGTTCATGGAAAGGAGGAGGGTGACCACCTTCTGAGACACAAATTTGTCTCTCCCCAGAAAGTAATACTATCGCCTCACAGGACTATTGTACTAGAAACATAAATGTCTTCATGCCATGCACGGATACATTGTGCAATGCAATTACTGGCTCAATTGTGTCCGACTCTTTGTGACTCCATGGACTGTAGCCCATCAAGATCCTCTGTCCATGGGATTTTCTAGGCAAGAATACTGGAGTGGGTAGCTATTCCCTTCTCCAAGGGATCTTCCTAACCTAGGGATCGAACCTGGGTCTCCTGCATTGTAGGCACATTCTTTACTGTCTGGGCCACCAGCTCACTAAACTGCTCTGTTTTTATTATTATTATTATTATTATCATCATTAGAAATGGCACCTACATGGATTGAGGCATTGAAGCTACCAATTAGGAAGTGCCCCGGGTCAGAGTTATTTGTGCTGCTTTCATATTTATCTATCTTTCTTTTCTTTTTCGAAAGGCGAGGTGTAAGCAAGATTCCCTCAGTTTGATTTGGGATACATTAAGACTGTCCCACTAATGTGTGTCTTTCTATTTTCCTCAGGAAAACTTTGAGAATGGCAGTACCTGGAAACAAGGGGCTGAATCTGTCTTACAAAACGGCCTCAGGCAAGAAAACCTGGTTCCAGGCTATGATCCCAAGGACAAAAGCTATGACAATACGGCTTTAGAGAAGATTACCCATTTCTAAGGCAATACACACACGTGATACACAGATACACACAGTCCACATACTTCTTTCTTAATGTTTAGTGGGCTTCCCTGGTGCCTCAGACAGTAAAGAATCCACCTGCAATGCAGGAGACCTGGGTTCAACCCCTGGGTTGGGAAGATTCCCTGGAGGAGGGCATGGAAACCCACTCCAGTGTTCTTGCCTAGAGACTCCTCATAGACAGAGGAGCCTGGTGGGCTATAGTCCATGGGGTCAGACACAACTGAGTGACTAAGCACATTGGTGAGTAGATTTTGTGGTTGCCACTACTAGATGACAGGGTTGTCTAATGTGTATTTATATTATTTATGACCACAAATAAAATGAATGTTCCCCAGAATATTCTGAAGATTATTTTTTGGAAGATCTCACTTTCAGGTGAGAAAAAATAGACAAGCTTTAAGCGCCCCAGCAACTTCCTTTTTTAATAAATTTGGGCTTGACTTCATCAGAGTGCAAAAATCAGTCTCTTTGCTTTGTGTTATATAAAACTCCAGGGACTATGTGTGTTTGTTGGTTGGCTGGGTTTTTTTGGGGGGGGGGGGG
>SJYW01044803.1:155730-190599 GCA_006410735.1 Raphicerus campestris
AAAACGACAACCCCCGCCCCCCCGCCCCAGTTCGATTCCTGAGTCAGGAAGATGCCCTGAAGAAGGGATAGGCTACCCACTCTGAATTCTTGGGCTTCCCTAGTGGCTCAACTGGTAAAGAATCTGCCTGCACGGTGGGAGACCTGGGTTCAGTCCCTGGGTTGGGAAGATCTCTAGGAAAGGGAAACAGCTACCCACTCCAGTCTTCTTGCCTGGAGAATCCCTATGGACAGAGGAGCCTGGGGGTGCTGCAGTCCATGGGGTCTCAAAGAGTTGGACAGGACCGAGATACTAAGCACACACAGCACATACACGTTGGAGTTTGCAGGAGGAGAGGTGTATATTAAATGCTTCCCTGACACTGCACATAAAACAAGGGAATGACGTCCACCCCAACCCCCATACCTTACACATATGCAGACATGTCACATCCCTTCATCCTTCAGAGCAATGGGAACACAACTGCTCTTAGTCCTTCCCCCAACCCACCCACACACCTTTAAGTCCTCTTCCAGTCATTCTTGCTATTACAGCTGTCCTGACCAAGCCTTCAAATTAATTTTGCTCAGCACAAGAGAAGAGACTGGTATGTCTGGTAAATGGGAACAATAACTAGATACGCTTCTCCCTTTATGTTCTTAGTGTAGCATTTCTTCTTCTCTTCTATCACCTGACAGTGAAAAATGCACTCTGTGCTCAATAAGAAGTCTGGAGTCTTTTTCCATGCATGCATGACAGCTCAGTTGTTTCTGACTCTTTGTGACCCTATGGACCACAGCCTGCCAGGCTTCTCTTTCCATGGATGTTTTCAGGCAAGAATACTGGAGTGGGTTGCCAGTTCCTACTGCAGGGGATCTTTCTGACCCAGGGATCAAACCTATGTCTCTGCTGTCTCCTGCATTCCAGCATCTCCTGCATTCGCAGGAGCTGGGTAAAGAGCAAAGGCCCCAATAGGAAGCTGTTAGGACAGTATCGTGCAAAAGAAACTGTCAGATAGCTTACCAACCCACAGGGGATTTCAAGGGATGGTAAATGCCTTGCCCACAGGATTCCTACTTTGTTCCTTCAACTCATATCTGCAAGCTCACTGTAATCCATTAGGTTAAGGAAATGGAAGTAAAGACCCTAGTAATTGAAGTCTAGAAAATAATCATAAAAGTTCTGGAGTGAGAGGAGACTATAGATCAAAAAGTGAATTAACAAATGGCGAGTCAAAGATTTTTGGAAGAAGCAAAGAAAGCAAATCCTTAAAGGGTTAAAAAGAACCAGTGCCATAGGTGCTAGATCAAGGAAAGATAATAGAAAACAAACTGATGTCTGTTAGGTGCATTAGGTCAGGGGCCAGGTATTTATTTTGGTGGCCAGGTAAGATGAAGAGCCTAGAAAAAGTATGTCAGCAAAATAAGGAGAAATGGTCCAGATAAGTAGGAATAAGGAGTCCCAAGGCTGTGTTGTGTCAATGTTACCCAACAGGAGAAAACGTCAAAAGAAGCAGGAGATAGGGGGGAAATTATGTAAACAGTGTTTATTAATAGGGAGATAAACTAAAAAGAAGGGAAAACAATCAATAGAGGAATTTAAAATATAGCTGGAGTTTATAAATCATAGTCCATTGCTTGCCTTCTCTTCTCCAGTTTCAAACAGGAGGGGAAATAATGGGAGAGGAAGAGAAAATTGGGCTATGGTATACAAGAGAGATGAGAAAAAAAAATATTTTGAAAAGAGGAGGAAAGAAGGGAAAGGAAGTACATTGGAGAAAATAATATAAAAATGAGAAGGAAAAGGATTACTAAAAACATTTTTGAGGTACAGCATGTTAATGAAGGTATCGATCTAAGGATTTGTAAATTGAAAATTGCAACTATTTTCCAAATGAGCTAGTGGTTAAGACATTCTTATTAATTAGAACTTGAAAAATACATTAGGTGAATTTTGAAATCTGGGCCAAACCTCATTGGCTCAGTTAATGAGACAGAGAAGGAAAAAAAAAAAAAACTGAGGATAAGAATTAGATTAACAGTAGCTCTATCTATAAAGAGATATCCCTGGTGGCTTAGTGGTAAAGAACCCACCTGCCAGTGCAAGAGCCATAGGAGATGTGAGTTCTATCCCTGGATGGGGAAGATCCCCTGGAGGAGAAAATGGCAGCCTACTCCAGTATTCTTGCTTGGAAAATTCCATAGACAAAGGAGTTTGGCAGGCTACAGTCTATGGGGTCCCAAAAAGTTAGACACAACTGAGCATGTACACTATAAATATATAGATGTATGTGTATATATACATACAAGTAGCTATGTATATGAAATTCAGAACTTCACTTAGAATTCTGCAAAACTGAAAGGTACCATGTATTTTTCCATTTTACTCACAAATTCTCTTACAAAGTTTACTCAAAAATTCTCCTACAGATATTTCACTAGCTTACTACTTTCCCAGAAAGTTTTTGGATCCTTTTTCTTTTTCAGTCACTAATTCTTTCACCTAGAGTGTTACCAAAATATAAAATGACTGACTTGCACGTTGAAAATAATATTTATTATAAAAATATCTTTGTCTTCTCTCATGTGATTGAACCTTTGGCATTCTGAGGTCACATTTCAAGAAATTTTAGAGGTCAATATAGGGATCACACCTAATTCTCCCCTTTTTTGGGGAGAAATCCAAGATTTTTGGTGAAAAATCCAAGAGCAGATGGGGATCCATAGGAAAGCCATCTTCCACAGTGCACAGAAACCACATGTGCTGTGCAGTGAGGCAGACAGGCACTACAAGGGCAAGGTCAACAGATTTGCCTAGTTAGTTCTAGCACACCTCTGCTGCCTCACTCCTCCCTAAGGAATGTCAGCTCAGAGTTATGTCAAGGCCTCTGGTGCGGTGTAAAGTCTGCCCAGGGCTAAGTTCAAAGCCATAAAAATGGGTTACACTTGTGTTTGGTTTTGCCATAGAATGAACAAGGTTTTTTCAATAAGGAGGCAATGAATGATGAACTCCTGTTGCTGCCGCTGCTAAGTCACTTTAGTCGTGTCTGATTCTGTGCCATCCCATAGATGGCAGCCTACCAGGCTCCTACATCCATGGGATTTTCCAGGCAAGAGTACTGGAGTGAGTTGCCATTGCCTTCTCCTGATGAGCTCCTAGGATGGCCTAAAATGTGCCAAATTTGATTCCAGTCTCTTATCTGTTAAACATGCCCACAGATATTGGTAAAAATGGAACAGAATGTCCTCAATGCCTCTTTCACTCATTTGGAATGAATTTGTTTTGATGACTGACATTTTCTTTGTCACCAATTGGAGCAAGGAGTACAGCTTCTTGACTGAGGTGAGGGATTGGAGTCAAAGGGCTTCAGGTATAAATGTAAGTTCCAACAAAAATTATCTTGGTAATCTTGGGCAAGACTTTCTGAGCTTTATTCACAAATTAAAAGGAGCAACAGTGTCCCTACTTAATAGAATTGTCGCGAGGATTTACATAGGTAAATCATCTAAAGTAGTTAGCACAGTGACTGACCTGTGTGCAACATTCAACGTCTGTTAGTCTGCAGTGCATGAAGCAAGTGGCATCCATTCCAGTATTTCTTTTAAATTAAATTGGTTTACTGTTTCTCTTTAGGATTTTCAAGACATATAATGCTGAGTTCAATTAAAATATGATCTTTCAGAAAGTAACTTTTCTAAAGGTCCTAAACTCTTAAAAACAGAAAAAAAAAATACTGTTCTAAAGATAGACAAGTTTTCTTATTGAAAAGTATAATATTCATATATATGATTTAAGTAATACATTTATAAGTATAAACTTTGATAAGTAAACAGCATTTCAACCCAAGTTTGTCACTCAATGCACAGTTAATAGCAAATGTAGTTCTCTAATCAAAGCAACAGTTAGAACTGGACATGGAACAACAAAGCGGTTCCAAATAGGAAAAGAAGTACGTCAAGGCTGTATACTGTCACCCTGCTTATTTAACTTATATGCAGAGGACGTCATGAGAAATGCTGGGCTGGAGGAAGCATAGCTGGAATTAAGATTGCTGGGAGAAATATCACCATAACCTCAGATATGCAGATGACACCACCCTTATGGCAGAAAGTGAAGAATTAAAGAGCCTCTTGATGAAAGTGAAAGAGAAGAGTGAAAAAGTTGGCTTAAAGCTCAACATTCAGAAAACTAAGATCATAGCATCTGGTCCCATCACTTCATGGGAAAGGATGGGGAAACAGTGGAAACAGTGGCAGACTATTTTGGGGGGGCTCCAAAATCACTGCAGATGGTGACTGCAGCCATGAAATTAAAAGACTCTTACTCCTTGAGAGGAAAGTTATGACCAGCCTAGACAGGATATTAAAAAGGAGAGACATCACCTTGCTAACAAAGGTCTATCTAGTCAAGGCTATAGTTTTTCCAGTGGTCAGGTATGAATGTGAGAGTTGGACTATAAAGAAAGCTGAGCACAGAAGAATTGATACTTTTGAACTGTGGTGTTGGAGAAGACTCTTGAGAGTCCCTTGACTCTTGAGAGCAAGAAGATCCAACCAGTCCATTTTAAAGAAGATCAGTCATGGGTGTTCATGGGAAGGACTGATGTTGAAGGTGAAACTGCAATACTTTGGCCACCTGATATGACGAGCTAACTCATTTGAAAAGACCCTGATGCTGGGAAAGATTGAGGGCAGGAGGAGAAGGGGAAGACAGAGGATGAGATTGCTGGATGGCATCACTGACTCAATGGACATGGGTTTGGGTGGACTCTGGGAGCTGGTGATGGACAGAGAGGCCTGGCGTGCTGCGGTTCATGGGGATCACAAAGAGTGGAACATGACTGAGCAACTAAACTGACTGACTGACTAGGGTCAGGAGTGGGATGAAAAAATTATCCTCTCTAAAATCTTCTATTTAACCAACATAGTAAGGCAGGTTAACCAAGTGAGCAAGCAAACATGTCAAAATAAGATCTGACATATTGTTATATAAAATGACTTCTTTTTCAGTGTTTTGGATAATGCCTGTAACATCTGGGCTACCCAGGGCTACATACACACACACACATACAGATACAGACAGAGAAATAAACATTAAGGGGATTTTATGACAATAAAATTGGTTACTGTAAAGAAAGAAAAGCAAATATAATGGTGGTGGCATTTATGGACATGACTTATTTGTCCTCAGGAATTTCATATATTCACAACACACAATTTCCAATTATGGAGTCTGCTTCAACACATTTGAAAAACTAAGAATAAATTTCATGTAGTGTATTGATTTCATGCCAGTGTAACTGCCACGTAAGAAAAAAAAAAGCAATCCCCAAATTGCTTATTTGTAGCAGAATAATATAATCAGGCAGAATTTGTAGAGAACTGAGCAATCAAACAGTATTGTTGACTGATTCAGAATCTACATTATAAAGGCTTATGAATCTTTATTGTTCACTTTCTTTACTAATGTTGACCTTCTCTCAATAATGGTATCTTTGGGAAGTTACCATCTAAAAAACTTATTCTATCTCAACAGAGCAAAGAATTTCTTAACTGACTTTAAAGTTTCTTATGAGAGTTTGGAATGTTTAAAGATAAATAATTTCTATTGTTAAGATTCATACTTTAAGATTTTAAGCATTTTCAGAGCAAAAGTTGAGAGTAAAAAGAAAAGAAATTGGTATTTATAATCATCAGGCTAAATATATGGCTATATCATCAGACTCAATATATGTAATTCTCATATTGAGAGCAAAAATGTTTGGAGAAATCCAGTCTTTCTCTTCTGGCCTTCCCCAAATTACCCCAATTATAGGACGCTAATAGTTCTTTCTTACTTGAAAATTACACTATAGAGGCCAACCACCATTCCAGGAAGACAAAATTTTTCAGTTAATTGCATTTTCATCTTCAACATTGAAAACTGAGACGATTATTCTTTAACCAGAGTTGTCACTGAAATCTAAGCTTACTAGATTTAGCTTCATGTCTTAAAATAGGAAGAAAAAAAAGGAAAACAAGGCCATAAACCCTCCATTTCTTCTTCATATTAAAAGATGAACTAAACTGAAATTGTTTTCCAGTCAGAAAGAAGGCAGGGTGTACTGACAGCAGATACTGAATCAGGATCTGCAAAACAGCCATTTTTGCTTTTGTAGGAAAGTCCAATTGTGCCCATGCCCACCATTCTCAGAACACTGCTTCCATAATTATCTTTGCTATCAAAGTTTACTCATCATTCAATTCTCCCTTTTCTCACTTACAGAACAGCATCCAAAAAAAGTATAATATGTTGAAATCAGCAAGACAATCTGTTCATATTTTTGTTAGAAAAGATATTAAATTTGGTCTGAAGTGTATTAAATTTGGTCTGAAGTGTTTACCTGCTAACATTGAGGGGTACTGACAAAATAATTGTAAAAATTTGCAGGCATCTTAAATACCACAGGGGGTTATCTATTCATATGACAATCATTTTTGTGGGGAATTATCGAAATAGATCTCATTAAGTTTTGTTTTCAGCTAATAACTTTAAGAAATGTTTGTTTTCTGAAAAACAGAGCAAAGATAATGCTTTTCCCACAGAGAGAGAACTGAGAGTGAACAAATATCCTGAATAAGTCAATGCCAGCATATGTAAGAAACTATCATCCCCTTCCTTCTTAGGGAAAGATGTAAAGCTGAGCCCACCTAGCTGACTGTCCTGTCCTCTGTACAAGGCTCCCACTTTGGGGATAGTTATACAGGGAACTGATGCTAAAGCTAAAACTCCAATATTCTGGCCACCTCATGCGAAAAGTTGAGTCATTGGAAAAGACCCTGATGCTGGGAGGGATTGTGGGCAGGAGGAGAAGGGGACGACAGAGGATGAGATGGCTGGATGGCATCACCGACTCGATGGACATGAGTTTGAGTAAATTCCGGGAGCTGGTGATAGACAAAGAGGCCTGGCATGCTGCAATTCATGGGGTCGCAAAGAGTTGGACATGACTGAGCGACTGAACTGAACTGAACTGAACTGATATATGGAACAGTTGCTTTTTTTTCCCCTCAGAGAGAATGTGCTCGAGCACACATTGATACCATCATAAAGTAGTAAAGCAGGAGATATAGATGTCTTTTTTCCTTAATGTGATGGTCTAAGAAATTGGATCTGGTCTCAAATATGAGTCTCTTCTCCCAATCTGCCTGCTTTCATTTTACTTTCCTGAAGACATGTCTTGTGGATGTGGCTAGGATGCTGTGGCTCTAATATCTGTGTTCTCTAGAAAGAAAACTATTTAATGTGGTCATGGGTATCGTTTCTGAGATGAACACAGCTGACGAGCACTCTTGAAGGAACCTTAACACCACTACAAGTATATGAATCCTAGCTAGAGTGCAACTACCCTGATTAGTGATTCAAGCACAAGCCACATCAACCTTCAGACTATGCTTTGTTGACACATTTCATTTTGAATAGAAATGTCTCTATGGGAATGCCCATGTTTCCACTAGAAGATGGGTTTTTTAAGCCATTCCTAAACTGTTTTCTTTTGAGCTACTGAGGATAACAGGAAGGATATAAGAGGTTCACTGATGCTCTGGATAAAATTTGCAATTGTTTCCAGAGCTTGTTATAATATTGAGATTTGGGGGAAAATAAAAATATCGGGTGAATGTAACAGGATTGAGTTAGGCATATCTCACAGAGAGTAAGTTTTCATTGGTTTTTACAGAATAAAATGAATTTCTAGTTCTGTGTGTGGGTGCACCCATTCACATACACACACATATACACAAACACATCACAGTCTCGGCTTATATCTCCCTGTTACCAACTGATAGACTAATCAATTCAGCCTTATCAGTTAAGCAACTCTTTTCACAACCTGGATTTTCAATTGGCACCATCAAATTGAGGGGAAAAATGGGCAATTTGGTGGCTTCTTGTTGACAGCAGGCTCAATTTGTCCTCCTTCGTTGGCATGAATTAAAATCTCTGCTAAACTTCCTGTGAGATTTTAATGGTGACTGATAGAGCCAGTGCAAGTATTAAAAAAAAAAAAGAAAAAAGAAAATGCTTCTGTGTGACAAGATCAAGCTTCCTCTCCCATCTTTGCTAACACAAAGCACTATTAAGATCAATGTGGTACTCCGTCTGCACTATCATATGAGGAAATGCTTTCATGATGACAGTGAGTTTATTAGAGGACAAAGAGTCAAAACTTTTCAAGAGAAGGGAAGGGCTCAAAGAAGAGGAAACTATTGCCTTGGAGAACTAAAGAACATGTAATCCCCTCTTCCCATACACACTCAACAAATCCAGGTTCAAATTTAGAAAACAAACAGAATTAAATTAACATGCATATTATAGAAAAAATACCATCTCACATGAAAATTTATTGAGTGAAAAAGATTCCTTTTTATCGCATTCTACAACAGATTGTGCTAAGAGTCATTTTGGAAGACTATGCAGCATTCAGAAGTTGTATCTCCTCATGCAGTCACTCAGGCACATTTCATCTCAAAGTGCGTGCACGGACTCAGACAACTGCAAACAATTTCAGCTACAACCTAGAGCGATTTTCCACACACTGTACAATGAAAATGCTACAGCCTGGCACAACTTGTCAAGGCTGAGAGCATGCACATATATGTATATATTAGTTATCTGCTTGAAAAGACAACAATTTAGAATAAGAAAATATATAAGCAGCATTCATGTAATACAGAATTCCTGAGAATAGTATGTTATATAAATCTTTGAGAAATAATTTGTAGTCATACGAAAACCATGATATAAAATATTTCTCTCAACTAAAGCTGAGTTGTCTAAAACTTATATACTGTGAGGGGCTGTCAATGTTTTGCTGAGATATAACTAGATTCTACTGCATTGGTTCACAAAAGGAGAACTTCAGGTAATTTTTTCATTGTTTCTCTATTTTTCCATCGATTTTTAAAATATCCGAAAAGGCATTTCCTAAATCAATGTATTATAATTTTTATTAAAAATACCTTCTTCTTTTCATATTATTCCCGCTAGGCAATCAATATGATTTTATATGGTTATATAAAAATAACTCAGAAAGAGACAAATTCTCAAGGGCACAGCTATCTGTATTCTTTACTATAAGGCAAATGTCTTTGCTTTGTACCTCTAATTGTAAAAGGACATAAATGTCAGGTTCATTTCTGTCTGCAGTAGGCATAGAGGGTATTTATCCTCAGGCATGTGTATACATTCAACCAACAAAGAAAAGGAAATGTAGATGTTACAAAACGGAAGTATTTAAAGTTTCTTTGTGCAGTTAGTACAATCAGTTACAGAGAATAGGCAGGTGGCAGAAACAAAACCTCTCTGGAATCTGAATGGAATTCCCTTGAGAGGAGGGAATGGGAGGGACATTTAAAGTCTGAAGTCCTTCCTCTTGCTCAGAATCAGAGGGCAGGTAGGGAAGTAAGTATTTTTGACAAAAATCAACCAATCATTGTGATTTATTTATCTCTGGAGAGAAAGAAGGAAAACTAAAATAAAATAAAAAGCACTTTCATTGTTAACATTTTTTAAATAGTGAAGAGAAACTTTATGATTTTTCTTGCTAGAGAAACCCTTGCTTATATACAAAGTAGTTTTATTTCCATTGGGTTTAATCTGGTCTTTATAAATTTTGGAAATAACTGTACCTTTAAACAGCACACATAAAAAAAATCACATATGTGTATGAATACATGACTGCATATGTGCTTCTCTGGTGGCTCAGTGGTAAAGAGTCTGCCTGTCAATGTGCAAGACTTGGGTTTGATCCCTGGGTAGGGAAGATCCCATGGAGAAGGAAATGGCAAACCCCTCCAATATTCTTGCCTGGAGAATCCCATGGACAGAGAAGCCTGGCAGGCTACACAGTCCATGAGGTCTCAAAAAGATGGGCATGACTTAGCAACTGAACCACAACCACCATGATTATGCATGCCTCATCCCATTCCCAGAAGAAGAAAATTGAGATTAGCTTTGTTTTGCAAGAAAAAGTGTCTTGATTTCTACTATATATTTTCTTAATTCACTTCTTTTCTTTTTTCCCATCCTGCTCCCATAGTTTATGCCTCCACCAGACTCTCTTTATTTGAATGCTTCCTCCAACATCAGTCTGTGAACATTCATGCTCACAGAGTTCAGAGAAACAGCAACTCCACAACAAGCAAAAACAATATCTTTCACAATTAATTTGACTTTGTTTCTAGTGAGTTTTCAAAAATAAACCAAATCAATCTACCAAAGAAATAACAGAAAACTCCCTTCAGTGATGAAGAGAAAGTAAAACTCAAAAAACTGTGTTATTTTACAAATAATATAAATTTATATTCATGCATTGTTTTCATCAGCTCACGAGCAAGAGTGCACATTGTTGGAAAAGCTTACATGTTGCAAAGCATCTGGCTTCTGTTTTCCTGAATAAACAAGCTACAATGGAATATTGTATAACTGGCCTCAGTGCTGCATGAATTGTATTAATAACTTGTGTTCCGTATTGCAAGGTGCAAAGGTACAAGGAAAATCAATATATTTACAGCATTTCAAGTTATTCTGTGAGAACTATAATAAATCAGGGAGGTGGAAATTAAGTATAGATAAAACAGCCTTCCACAGTGAAATATGGATTCATTATCTTCTAAATTATATGAGAATGAGCATCCATATTTTATAACAATATGACTCCATTGGCCTTTAGTAAAGGAGAAAAAAAGGCAGTGAAAGTGAATCTGCTAATAATAAAACAGATTTGAATGCAGCCAGTGCAACAGAGTATTATTTCAATGAATGGTATTCTTTTTGGAGTCTTAGATTTTTGGTTTGACTACTGAAGTTGTGCAACTCTTCAACTGCATAGTCAGTGAAAAACAACATGAATTTCCTGTGACACAGATCCAATAATCCCAGCAAGAAACAAAGGAAATTCCTATAAAACAGTAAGTTGAAGGGACATGGAGTTCTGGCAGCAAAGGCAATAACTGATTTGTCATTTCTTGTTAAGTAGCTCAACTCAATCTAAGGTTCCAAAGTCAGATTAGTGTGCGCATGAGGACCACATGATATTTTAAGTCATGCCTGACTTGTGTACATTTACATGGAAATCTGTCATTAGAAACTTCATCATCACCCTCCCTAGTATACTGTGTTGATGGAAGATGGAGGTTTCCAACCACACAACTCCCTGAGGCTGGTTCTGAGAATTAGACCCTGGCTTTCTGCAATGTCAATCTAAGCATTTTTTTTAAGGTCATGAGCCATTTTTCTTCTTCCCTAGAAGACTGGATATTTCAAATCCAGAGATGGCTGTGACGTATTTCCAAATATCGTATTATACATGTGGTTTGCCAGGTATGCCTTCCTGTTAGATCCCACCTAGAATTATAATTTGCCATCATGTCCACTAACGGTATTGCCCCCATTGGGCAACAGATCCACTAAGGCCATTCATGGTGAACAGGGTGGCCACTTTTTCTCCGCTGCTGCTGCAAGTGTTCTAGTTCAGCCTCGTACATCATTTCTTGGACTAAGTACTTCTCCCGTCTTATTCGGTCATATAGGTTCTTTGGTACATCCGGAATCAGGTACGCGATGAAAGACTTGATCCCAAATACAAGGTGCTGAAAGGTTAAGAGGAGAAAGTACATTTTCAACGATTCTGAAATGCTAATTATAAGCCAAAATAGTCACGAACAATGCTGTGTTTGCCTTACAATCAAGCATCAGAACTCAGTATGTACCATCTAGAATATTTTGGGGATATTTTGGGGCTATCCTAAAACTATATTGGGGATACATTTATTGCCTTCCATCAAATAAGTATTACAACAAAAATGTGTTGATGTCACCTTACAAACACTGAATGAATCTGACATGCACACCCATAAAACCTTTATATACTATGCAATACTGCTATGATATGCATTGTCATATATGGATAAGAAAGACCATACGCAGGGAAAATTCCTGCATTATAAGATGTTATAAGACACAGTGTATGAACCATACAGAATACAGTGAAGCTGTGAAGCTGAATTTGGACTCAACCCCCAGCATACACATTTTTCAGAATTTCTATTCTATTAAAATCATATATTATTATAACTGCTCTAAAATATCTTATTTTATCAACATTTATTCTATGATAAAATATACTAAAATAAACTGATAAACATATTGCATTAAAAAAAGCAGGAACAAAAATCAAAAAGTAATATGCCTGTGATTAAAAATACAGATGCTGAATGAAATTGCATTTGAATCTTACTCCAACACTCTTAGCTGTGTAACCTTATGCAAATCACTTCTGTTCTCAATGTCTCAGCTCTAAAATGATGCTAATATTGGTATCTTTTAAAGGTTGGTATAAGAATTAAAAGAGCAAATATATGTGAAAAGTTCAAAGGGGTGCTCGGTACAGTATAAGCACTGCTTAAATAGTAACTTCAGCTATTATAAATGCACCTTTTTTCTTTTCCCATGAATAATAGGTCTTTTAATTTCTTGTTAAAAATAATCTGATTGATAGAGTTAGGATGATCTGTAGAAAAGAACCCATTCTTTAATTTAAATTGTAACAAATGTTTCTAATTTTTACTTCTGTGCTCTTGAGTCACATTGATTAAAAAAAAAAATCTGATTGATAGAGTTAGGATGATCTGTAGAAAAGAACCCATTCACTTGAAGGACTTAGGACTTAATCTCTATGTGGAAAGGAAAAAGGTACGTTTAACTGGGCTTGCTGTACGTGTCCAGGGAAATAACACTGCATAGTAAATCTTAGAAATGCAAGTCATACTTTCCCATAGATAAGCAGATCAAGTTTCTTTCCTGACCAAATACTTGATATGCACAGAATATCCAGCAATGTGACTCAAGAGCACAGAGGTAAAAATTAGAAACATTTCTTACAGTTTAAGTTAGTAAGCAGGAATATGCTCCAAGTCCTATGTGGTTCAGTTACTCAGTCATTTCTGACTCTTTGTGCCTCTAAGGACTGCAGCATGCTAGGCTTCCCTGTCCTTCACCATTTCCTGGAGCTTGCTCAAACTCATGTCCATTGAGTTGGTGATGCCATCCAACCATCTCATCCTCCGCCACCCTCTTCTTCTGTTGCCCTCAGTCTTTCCCATCATCAGGGTCTTTTCCAGTGAGTCAGCTCTTCACTTCTCAAAAAGCCAAAGTACTGGAGCTTCAGCTTCAGCATCAGTCCTTCCAATGAACATTCAGGGTTAATTCCCTTTAGGATTGACTGGTTGGATCTCCTTGCAGTCCAAGGGACTCTCAAGAGTCTTATCCAGCACCACAGTTCCAAAGCATCAATTTTTTGGCACTCAGGTTTCTTTATGGTCCAAATCTCATATCTGTAAATAACTACTGGAAAAACCATAGCTTTGACTATATGGACCTTTGCCGGCAAAGTGATGTCTCTGCCTTTTAATACACTGTCTAAGTTTGTCATAGCTTTTCTTTCAAAGAGGAAGTGTCTTAATTTCATGGCTGCAATCACCATCTGCAGTGATTTATACAAAAAATACAAATATACAATCTGTCACTGTTTCCACATGAAGTGATGGGATCGGATGCCATGATCTCCATGATGCCATGATGCCATTGATCTCCTTCTATACAATGGTAAGAAATGAATCTACAAACTGATTCTCAGAATTGATATACAAGGATGGCTTTATACTAAAAAGGAAACCTTTTTTAAGTTAGATTTTAATACCCATTTATCAAGGCACTGTCACAACCAGTAACAGATGACAATTTTCTTAAAGTGATAGAGTTTATCTTAGGAAACCTACAGCGGATAATATACTTTAAAAAAATCAGAAGTATTTCCATTGAAGATGGAAAGGAGACATGGTTGTTCACACTGCTCCTATTCAACATCCTATTGGTTTCCAGCTACAGAGTAAGGCAAACAAAAGCAATGAAACTTTGGAATTCAAGATGCAAAACTCTTGTTATTTGCAACTGGTATTTTCATTGGAAAAGACAATTCACCAGATTTACCAGACAGAATACTACAACTTAAAAAGGAGGTATGATCATCTTAAAAACACTATCAGCATTCCAGCAAAAATCAAGCAAATCATGTAAGGAAGGTTAAGATAGTATTCATAACAGCAATAAAAAATATCTATAAATTTTATGTAAATTAAAAGGAAAAATAGCAAAAGAATATTAAAACTCTATTAATATAGAATGATTTGAATATTCCATGTTCATTAATGAAACAACAGAGATTTTGTAAATAAGTCAAAATTTGATTTCTACAAATGCAATTCTAACCAAAGTCTTTGCTCAATATTTGAAGGAACCTGAAAAACAGTTTATATGAATGACTAATAATTCCAAATAGCTATGATAATTTTTTAAATTAAGAGAAAATGTGGCAGGAATGGAAGGTCACTTGCTTTATCAGATATGAAATATTTAAATATTGCATTTATATAGTGCAATAGTGCTCCAGTTATAGCGATCCAGTTACAGACAGAGTGATAACTCAAAATACTGAGGTCAGAGATATACCTGTGACAATATAGGAACTTGAAATGCTTGAAATATAACAGAGATGGTTTTACAAATCAGTGAATAGATAATAGATTATTTAGTAAATCGCAATGCAAAAATTATTTTACTATATGGAGAACAAAAAATAACTTTTTCTTTCAGACTCTGTAAGAACTCCAGGTATCTTAAAGACATGTGATAGGTAAAACTATAGAGTTAATAGTAAAAATGTAGCAGAATACCTTTTGAATTGGAGATAAGGAAAGTGTCCTAAATAAGCTATACAGAATAAGCACACAGCATGAAAGGTAAATAATTATGGGCGTGAGTACATCAAAATGAACATTATCTGTTTACAGGTAAGACTAATATGTTGTGGACAAAAAATGATATCTGCTATGTATATAGCTGGTGAAGAGGACTAATATGTAAAATAGATAAGGAAATCATAAAATTTGTTAACAAATACACTGGAAACACAATCCAAAATGGATCCAAGTTATAATGCACTTACAAAAAAAGGAAGCCTAAATGGCTTTCTAGTACTAAAAGTGATGGTCAGTGCCATTAGTAAACAGGTTATAACAACAACAACAAAAATTAAAGCAAAATATTACCTTACTCTTTTACAACTGCAAAGTATTAGAAATCAGATACTATGAAAATCCAGGAGAATTTTGAAGAGCACTCTCTCAGTATTATTATACATGAAACCAAGTATGCATATAAACTAACAATTCCACACTTGAGTAAGATACTCCTTAAAAACCCTTAAATGTGTTTACAAGATAACATGTCTAATAGTCTTAATTCCAGGCACAGTGAGGTAGAGAATTATTGTAGGTCTAAGTACCTATCTTAAGGAGCATATGGTATTTAATTTTGATGAAATATCATAAGTTGACAAAATAAATTACAGATTTCATGGATAGATGTCTCTCTAGATCTGAAAAAGTACAATGGCAAAAGATAAAATGAATTATTACATAATACCATTGAAGTAATTCTGGAAAATAGTACTTAAAGTAATACTACACACACACACACACACACACACACACACACATGTATTTATAAACAAAATACATTCAAATAAAGATGTGGAACATCTTCCACAGAAGAAGACAGAGTGGGTGTTTATGGAAGGAGTGGGTAACAGGGAATGAAAAGAGAGGGGAAAAAAAGAGGGCATCATTGGTGTCATGGATCCATGACGGTAGGTTGCTGGTAACTGAGGCATTTAATTAAGTTCTTCACTGTATCAGGCTGGCTATATTTTAAGTAAGGCAATGATACTGTAGCTTCTCTAAATTTCTTCACAGGACTACAATCTAGTATTATTGCATCACTCTGATCATCAAAATCTGTGCAATTTTTATTAAAGTGTTCTCAGGCATAAATTACTGAATTATTTGTATGCTTATACAAATACATATGATCAACTATAATTAGCATTGTGTGTTCAGAAGATAATCTCTCCATCTGATGAATAAAATGGGTCCTTTCGTTAAATTATGAAAATCATTCTTTCCTTTTTAAATTTGGTTACTATGGTGCTCATAACTAAGTTGAAGTACAGTTGATTTATAATGCTGTGTTAGCTTCAGGTATAAAGCAAAGTGACTGAGTTATATATATACATATGTGACTGAGTTATATATATACATATGCATCTATTTTTTCAGATTCTTTTACCTTATAGGTTATTATAAAATATTGAATATAGTTTTCTATGCTATATAGTAGGTCATTTTTGGTCATCTATTTGATATATAGTAATAGACTCTTGAGAGTCCCTTGGACTGCAAGGAGATCCAACCAGTCCATTCTAAAAGAGATCAACCCTGAGTGTTCTTTGGAAGGAATGATGCTAAAGCTGAAACTCCAGTACTTTGGCCACCTCATGTGAAGAGTTGACTCATTGGAAAAGATTCTGATGCTGGGAGGGATTGGAGGCAGGAGGAGAAGAGGACGACAGAGGATGAGATGGCTGGATGGCATCACTGACTCGATGGACATGAGTTTGAATGCACTCCAGGAGTTGGTGATGGACAGGGAGGCCTGGTGTGCTGCGATTCATGGGGTCACAAAGAGTCGGACACGACTGAGCGACTGAACTGAATATGTATATGTTAATTCCAAACTCTTAATTTATCCCTCTCTTTCTCCTTTAGTGACTATACATTTGTCTTCTATGTCTGTGAGTTTGTTTCCATTTTATAAATAAATTTATTTGTATCAGTTTTTTAGATTCCACAAATAAGTGAAATATATTTGTCTTTCTCCGTCTGGCTTACTTCACTAAGTGTGATAATATGTAGGTCCACCGTGGACCTAGAGATTATCCTAGTTTTCTGATAGAAATACTCTTTAACTAACGTTATTCAGCCCTTGCTTTTTCTGTACTTGTCATCATGGTTTCGTTGTATTTAAATCTCTTACAGGTACATAGTCAGCTCCAGTTTTGGAAGTCAGTGAGAAACTGAGCTCAAAATGACAGTTAATATATCAGTTGGAAAAGTGTTTATCTACAGTAATTTTATCAGCCTGTGACTAACCTCAAACACAATAATGAAGGCCAATCTAGCAGCGAGGATATGCCAGTATTGTAGGGTGAATTCATAGGGTTTGGAACTCCAAGGAGGACCTCTGTAGTCTCGGTACCTAAAATCCACAAAAACAGAGTTTGGAGAATAGAAATCAAGATGTGAAGATCCCAAATGTTCTTTATTTGCCAAAACTTCAAAATGACAATTTCAATGGGCCCATTAACATGTTGAATGGAGGAGATGGAATGGTGAAAGCAAAAAGAAAAGACAGCTATAATTTTAAAGTACCTGCAATACCCAGATTTTCCTATGCCAAGTTCACTCAGGTCAAAGAAGGATAGGCTATTGTTGACATATCCTGTTAAACAACTGAAAAGGAAAGAAAGCATCATGTGACTCAGATTCATAAATTTCTAATCCAACTCCTTCATTACAAATGATGGGGTTTAATAAGTGCGGTTATGCCATTCTTTCTAATTAAAAACTCCGAGCAACTCAGCTCTCTGACTCTATTCCCCGACTCACTATACCTGTGATTATACCTTAATGAGACCGACTCTTGCCTGTGATTTCCCTGCAATAGTTTCTGTCTTGCCCTATCACCTGGCTTATATTTTACTAAGTGTTCACTATGCAGTGGGTAGATTTCCCTGGTGGCTCAGAGGGTAAAGCCTCTGTCTGCAACGCAGGAGACCCGGGGTTCAATCCCTGGGTTGGAAGATCCCCTGGAGAAGGAAATGGCAGCCCCTCCAGTATTCTTGCCTGGAAAATTTCATGGACGGCAGAGCCTGGTAGGCTACCATTCATGGGGTCGCAAAGAGTCGGACACGACTGAGTGACTTCACTTTCACTTTCTTTCATGCAGTGGGCATTGTGGTTATTTCATATACATTGAAACTGCATAAATATACTTTTATAAATATATATTATATACATGTTACAATATTTGGATAATTATAATCAAGCAGCCAGTTGATAAAAATGCTTATTTGTGATTTATTAACATTCAATTTATATATTGAGGACCTAAAATTTGTTAGAAAATTCTAGATACTTGGTATTCAACAATAAACAAAACAGGCAAAATTCCCTACCCTGATGGTTCAGTATTAAATTGTGATCAGGGTCAACTTTTACAATAACTTTAGAAGCTTATTATTTCCACCATGTGGATTAAAAAACTAATACTTACAGAAACTAAGTGACTTTCTTTAGTACTATAATTCTCAAAATTTCTGGTTTCAGATACTCTCTACATTTAAAACAGGCATTGAGGATCTCAAGGAGCTATTTCCATAAGGGCAACCAGGTAACATCAGTGGTAAAGAACCTGTCTGCCAATGCAGAAAATGATGAGACACAGGTTCAATCCCTGGGTTGGGAAGATCCCTTAGAGGAGGGCATAGCAACCAACTCCAGTATTCTTGCCTGGAGAATCCCACGGACAGCAGAGCCTGCCAGGTATCCCAAGTCCATGGGGTTGCAGAGCTGGACACAATTGAAGCGACTTAGCGTGCAAGCATGCATATCAATTGATATTTACCACATTAGAAATTGGAAGAGAAATTTAGAAAATATTTATGTTAACTCATTGTAAATGACTATCAAATCCATTCAAATAATATAAAAACTCATTTGAAAAATATATATCCCAAAAGAAAAAATTGGAGTGAGAGATGACACAGATTTACATGTTTGCAAAATACCTTAATATCTGCCTTAATAGAAG
This sequence comes from Raphicerus campestris, assembly GCA_006410735.1. NCBI lineage: Eukaryota > Metazoa > Chordata > Mammalia > Artiodactyla > Bovidae > Raphicerus > Raphicerus campestris. Next base: position 174,517 of record SJYW01044803.1, read on the forward strand.
ACAGCTAAGATTGAAAGCAGGAAGAGAAGGGGACAACAGAAGATGGGATGGATCACTGACTCAATGGACATGAGTTTGAGCAAGCTCCAGGAGATGGTGAAGGACAGGAAAGCTTGGCGTGCTGCAGTCCACGGTGTCACAAAGAATCAGACACGACTGAGTGGCTGAATAACAACAACAAGATACTCATGTGTGCTCCATCGTGTCCAACTCTTTCAACCCCACGGACTGTAGTCCCCTAGGCTCCTCTGTCCGTGGGATTTCCCAGGCAAGAATTCTGGAGTGGGTTGCCATTTTCTCCTCCAGGGGCTCTTCCGGACTCAGGGATTGAACTCAAGTCTCTTGGGTCTCCTGCATTGGCAGGTGGATTCTTTACCACTTGAGTCACCTTGGGATACCTGCATTAAATCTGTTGCAATGTGTTGTTTTTGTTGAAGATTAAGTAGAAAATCTGGCCTCATACAGATTAACTGGTTGGAAAAAGGTAGACTATTTTAATATTTCAGATAAATGTCAGTATTTTTCTTTGGTATTCCACCAAAGCCCTACCTATGGTAATGTCTCAAATTTCTGTTGCAAAGTAGAATCTTAACGTTTCAATGAACTTTCACATAAATTGTTTCATAACAGGTCTGTCTTATACTCTGAATTCATCATTTATCCAAGCATGATTCTGTGATATTAAATAGGGGCTATTTGGAGAATATCTTTTCCCTAAATCAGAGGTCCCCAACCTCTGGGCCACAGACTGGTACCTGTCAGATCAGCAGTAGCACTAGATTGGAAATAAGGTGCACAATAAATGTAATGCATTTGAATCATCCCAAACCATCCCTCCTCTCCCAGGTCTTGAAAAATTGTCTTCCACAAAACTGGCCCCTGGTGCCAAAAAGTTTGGGGACCACTGCTTATGCGGATATCTCATATGTTGATTTATTTTTTACTGAAGACCATGAAAAAGCACAATTGTTAATATCACCACTGATTTTTATCAGAAAAAAAAATCCTGGGCAACTCTCAAGCCCAACAAACATTCTTGATTATTTTCCTTAAAATGACAAGCTAGTTTTGTGCATTTTATAAAAGAGTGTTTGCTAAATACCCAAGTCTGAATACTCATAGTTTGTTTGGTAATTGTTCTTTGGCTGGCAATTGTTGCAAAAAAAGGTGGTTTGGTATGCAGCTCCAACAATCACACAGGCACTCTTCTTTGACACTCCCATCACACTTCAGGATATAGCAAAGTGCTTCATGCACACTTCATGTTTTGTCACATAGAATATTGAGAAAACATTTATTCAAGGGTAGAGACTTGACACAATTAGTAATTATTACTGCTTCATCAAAGATATTTTGAAATGTCTTTGTTGTTGTCCAGTTGCTAAGTCATGTCCAACTCTTTGTGACCCCATGTACTGCAGCACACCAGGCATCCCTGTCTTTCACTACCTCCTGGAGTTTGCTCAAACTCATGTCCATTGAGTCGGTAATGGTATTTAACCATCTGAAATTTTGTACTGGCATCTTAAAAATGGTGACTGTAGTGAGACTACAATCATTACTAGTAGTTTTTGGTGCCATTGCTTTGGAGTGATGCAAAGCCACCAAAAAATTTTATCCACCAGTGCTTTTGTACCATCTGTGTAGACTTCAATGTGGTAAAAAAAAAAAAAAAAGCAAATAGTATCTTAGTATTATTATGAAAATAGTATTGACCTCAGGAACACAGAAGAAGACATGCAGGTCACAAATTGACAACCTGCCTGGAACCTAACGTTGTTAGAGCTTGGGTTTGAGTGCCCATTTATCTTATTCTAAACCTCCAAATATTAATTATAGGGTCCCACTGACTTCTCTCCCCTCCCTGTCCATCCTAGACCTCATAATTTATCATTTCAGCTGATCTCTTGCTAATATTCTCCTCTCCCCTGCCACCTTGTCGTTTTGCCCTCTTGGTCTGGAAATTTCCAATCTGAATGACGGTACTCCAATTTAGCTGCTAAGCACATCCAGAGAAAATTTAATACAGGTAGCCCTTGTGAATGTGTGGTTTCAACCTCACATAAGTCCACCACATCTCTCCTTGAAATGATTCTGCATCCCTAGTCACTGCTTATAGAGAAGGGGTCAGATGCTAACTAAGTGAAAAGTCAGGACTGGAATGTGAACAGCTGATGCCCAGCCAATCTCATTCTCATCTGCCGCTAGGTGGCAGTAAAGACACTAACAAATAATGCCTGTGGGAAAGAGGGCTGCCAATTGTGCTACGTACTTCAAATCTTTAAAGTCTGCTTCTAGACCTTTTTCTTTTCTTTCTTTTTTTTAAAAATTTTATTTCTACTTTATTCTACGTTACAATACTGCATTGGCTTTGCCATATATTGACATGAATCAGCCACAGGTGTACACGAGCTCCCAATCCTGAATCTCCCTCCCACCTCCCACTCCATATCATCTCTCTGGATCATCCCTGTGCTCCAGGCCCAGGCATCCTGTATCCTGTATTGAACATAGACTGGCGCTTCGTTTCTTACATGACAGCATACATGTTTCAATGCCATTCTCCCAAATCATCCCACCCTCTCCCTCTCCCTCAGAGGGCAAAAGTCCGTTCTATACATCTGTGTCTCTTTTGTTGTCTCGCATACAGGGTCATCGTTACTATCTTTCTAAATTCCATATATATGTGTCAGTATACTGTATTGGTGTTTTTCTTTCTGGCTTACTTCACTCTGTATAATCGGCTCCAGTTTCATCCATCTCATTAGATTTGATTCAAATGTATTCTTTTTAAGGGTTGAATAATACTCCATTGTGTATATGTATCACTGCTTTCTTATCCATTCATCTGCTGATGGACATCTAGGTTGTTTCCATGTCCTGGCTATTATAAACAATGCTGCAATGAACGTTGGAGCACATATGTCTCTTTCAATTCTGGTTTCCTCGATGTGTATGCCCAGCAGTGGGATTGCTGGGTCATAAGGCAGTTCTAGTTGCAAATTTTTTTTAATTAAGAAAAAAGGGACTTCATGATTTTTCACTACTAATATTAAAACCTTTTTTTTAAGTGTTTTGTGTTTTACAGTTCATAAAATATTACCTCAGACATCATTTCTGAAACAAAGGTCCAGATTGATGATGCGCCTTTTAGTAAGAAGCAAAGTTAATACTTAAGTCTAGGGAGTTTGACTTCAAGTCAACAATCTCTTGACAAGACTCTAAAAATATAAAATAAAATCTCATGTCTTTATTACCTCTCTTTGAAAAATTGAGATGTTTGTTTGTGTTGAGAAAGGCACTGCAATGTTCTGCGACAAATTAGTTCATCAGCAGAACTAACAGCTGATGTATTCCTAACCAGGACTCGGCCTGCTGGGGCACAAGACCTGTATCTAGGTAAGGTGCAAGCCCAGAGCTGCTCTTGAAGGGAGGAGAGGCAGCTTCTCCTATCACTACTAACCACCTATCACTACTTTCACACCTAAAGCTGCCCTCTAGCTAAAAACTCCAGTTTCTCTCCCTTTCATTCTTCCCTAACACACATTTTCAAGAAGGAAAGATCTGGAAAGTCCATGTCCCCTAAAGCAGTGGTTCCATTACTAAAATGAGAAATTTTGTTCCCCAGTGACCATTTTGTGATGATTGGAGACATCAGTGGTTGTCACAACTCAGGGAGCAGGGAGGCTGCTTTTGGTGTCCCCTAAGTAGAGGCCACGGGTGCTGCTAAACATCGTAAGATGCACAGGATCTTAAAACAGAATTATCTGTTGTAGATTGTAATTATCTGTTTTAAGATAATTTAAGATAATTCCCCTCCTCCTCAAAAACAGAATTATCTGCTCTATAGTGTCAATAGTGCAGAGGTCAAGAAACCATGGAAGTGTTGATTTAAATTTTAATGAAAAAGAAAAAAGGCAGGTCTAGGGTATCCTTTTCTGCATCCTTAAAATCTCTAGCAGTAAATTCCTTTAGAAAAATCTCTTTTGTAGCTGACAGTTTCTTTACATTCTGCATCTCCTCACAAACTAGTTCAATTCCTTTTAGTAATCTGATTAACTATTATGGGCCTCAATCTCCTGAGAGCTCAGTTGATAAAGAATCCACCTGCAATGCAGGAGACCCCGATTCAGTTCCGCGGTTGGGAAGATGCACTGGAGAAGGGATAGGCTACCCATGCAGTATTCTTGGGCTTCCCTTTTGGTTCAGAGGGCAGAGAATCTGCTTGCAATGTGTGAGACCTGGGTTTGATCCCTGATTTAGGAAGATCCCCTGGAGAAGGAAACAGCTACCCACTCCAGTATTCTGGCCTGGAGAATTCCATGGACTGTATAGTCCATGGGGTTGCAAAGAGTCAGACAGACTGAACGACTTTCATATCACTTCACTTCATAGAAAATTGCCCTGGATGATTTTTAAGGTCTCTCCTGGTTTTAAACCTGACTTCTAAATACATTATAATGTTTTTACCATTTTAATGCTGGTGATGAATTTACACAGAAAGTCATACAGAGACTCTAAAATTACTTGCTGTAAAACACTGTTGCACTTTTTATCCCACTTGATTTCACCTAATAAACATAGAAACACAGTGATCAGAAACATTACCCTTAATGGTCACAGAACAAAACTGCCCAGTAAGTTCTGTTTAATGACAAGCATAAAATGTGTAAAGTTCAACCTTACCTTTCACTATATTCAAAATGAGTTGCACAGGGGCCATATTTGTATTCATAGACAAAACGTGGGATGTAATCAGATGTTATAGCAATTACAAAAGCATTAGTGATCACAGCCAATATACCAATTCCTTCAAGAATGCCATACCAGATACCTAGCAGGAGAAAGATAAAAGACAGCAAATAAAAAGAAAAAAAAGAAAATCCTTTAGTTTTTCAACCTTTAACTTGGAAAAGATGTTTCAGTTATGCTGGAACCAAGTATTGCGAAGTGTTAGTTGCTCAGTTGTCTCTGACTCTTTGGGACCCCGTAGACTATAGCCCACCAGGTTCCTCTGTCCATGGAATTCTCCAGGCAAGAATACTGGAGTGAGTAGCCATTCTCTCCTCCAGAGGATCTTCCTGACCCAGGGATCGAACCCAGGTCTTCCACGCTGCAGATAGATCTTTACCGTCTGAGTCACCAGAGAAGCCAATGTTGGAACCAAGCTCTGTCCACTATTTATTTTCTAAGGGTGGTATATATCTCATTACAGATTTTACAGCTACTGAATACTTTCTATAGAGAGGGGGAAGATTCCATCTACAGAGATTTGAAAATTAGAAGACTGTTGGAATTGGTTTTTGTTTTTAACAATGAGATACGGCGTAGCTGCTTAAGAGTCTTCAAAGCCTATTCATAGAACTTGATTAGTACTAAAACCAATAAAAAATATAGTAGTACTTCATTGTGTGAACCCCCAAATATCTGCATTCACTGTGAGTTTTGCCTTTATCTTTGTCAAAAACATTTTTGATGTAAAAATATTAAAAGTAAAGCTAGTTTAGTGTCAAGATCTGGAAATCACTGGTTTCTTAAGAAGTAGAAAATGCCAACTAATCTGGCATTACATAGAGACACAAAACAGGCTTTGAAACTATATCGTACCAACAGACTATTGATTTTGGTCAAAACTGATGTTTCAAATAGGATTAAAATTAACTTTAAAAAACAATGATATGAAAACATAAGTCCTAGAAAGGTATATATGACATCCTTTACAGTTACAAACAAGTTTACGAAACAGCAACGCTCAGTAAGAACTTACTCTCAGCCAAGAGTTATAAATAAAATTACTCTCATTTCACTCTTTTGTTAATGAAAACAGTTTTGTTATGTTTGGAAGGGAGCCCCAGCAATTGAAACACATATGGTGCTAAGTAAGATCAAGCCCCCACTTGGCCTTTGCAATGCAAAAACCCATGTAGTTCCTGAATCTTACCTATGTCAGTTGCTCGGGCTGGCAAAGGCCTCCGCCACTGGGTGACAAATTTGTAGGCATCCAGCCTGATTTCGATGATATTGTTTAACAAAGCCAAAAGGGGGGCCAGAGGAAAAGCTGCAACGAAGATGGTGGTAAAACCAAACTGCAAAACTGTAAAGGCAGAGAGTTAGAAAATTAGTAATATAAACAGTCTCATTTATTGTCTTCTTTGTGTTACATTAGGCATCTTTACATAGATTGCCTTTAACCTTTTCAACACCCTATAAAGTAAGTATGCTTATCCTAGTTTACAGTTGAGAAAACTTGAAGCTCATAGATGTTAGTTAATCTGGCTAAAGGATAGATAGCTAAAAAAAGGTTAAAATCTGAATTCAAACTCAGGTCTCAATAGATTGTAAACGGCTTTATGAGCCTTTCACCTCTATGCAATTCATCATGAAGGAAGAAAAATGTCAGAGGACTTGAAGAAAAATGCTCAGTTCTAGAAGAGATCAAGAGACCTAATCTTGTCCTCTGTTTTTCTGGATGAGAAAACTGAGGGCCAGAGAACGAAAGCAAACGTTAAAGCAACACACCAACATGCAGCGATCTTAACAGTCGATCCTTATTTTCATAATATAAATAAGTTTCTTGAAGAAGCCCAGACTCAGACGGATCTGTGCAAAGATTTACTGTGAGAAAGAATTACTGCTTTATTTGGGTGGGATGACATATTTCTTAACATAGGAATGAGTTTTGCTTTATTATGCTCCTTTAAAATATTTGTTCAAAAGGTAGATACTTTCATTTTGCTCAGATGTTATGGTTGATAGGGCAATATGCATAAGCCTTCCAAGGGCACTGTCTTAATATCTTCTCCAGCTCTGCTTAGATAAAGGTGTAGGTGTGTTTTAGAAAGCTTGGAGTTGGAAAGGAGAGAGACGGTTTTTCTCTCTGGAATCAGAGTCTGCGTGAAGTAGAAAAAAGTATCAAGAAGGTCAAATAGCTTTGCAGAAGGTTCCATACCCATTTCTAAGTACTCATCCATCAGTCCGTGAATATTCATGGGCTGCAGATTCCAATCATTTTCCCACTGAGGGATGGAAGCATCTTGAACTCCCCGCTTGATTTTATGTCGTGACCACCAGTTCTGGATCAATCTACAATATGAGCAGACAAAGGGCTTTTGAGCTCTTATTTAAGCAACTGGCAAACAATTTACAGTACATTAGGAAAAGTGAAACATTCACTACCTTGAAACTGTACTGAGAATGGGGGGGGGGGTCTTTGTATGGTCTCAACTTTGTTTTTACAGAGTTATTTATTCATTTATTTTTGGTTGGGCTACGTCTTTGTTGCTGCACGTGGGCCTTCTCTAGTTGTGGCAGGTGGGGCTATTCTCTTGTTGCAGTGGGTGGGCTTTTCATTGCTGTAACTTCTCTTTCAGCAGAGCACAGGCTCTAAGGTATGTGGGCTTCAGTAGTTGTGACACACAGGCTCAGTAGCTGTGGTGCTTGGGCTCAGTTGCCCCACAGCATGAGAAATCTTCCCGGAGCAGGGATCAAATCTATGTCCCCTGCTTGGCAGCAGGATTCTTAACCACTGGACCAAAGAGACCCCAGACTTCCTAGCCCCTATAAACATCTACATATTTGTCAGAGTTGAGCCTCCCATGCACTGGTGCTTCCTGACATTGTTTAGACAGAGTCTCATTTCTATGATTCTATGATCCCATCTGTATAAATATTTAAACTCCCATGCAGCCTGCTGCAATTGTATCTGAGCCCTTCCTGCCAAGTCATCTTGCTGTGCTCTCTGAACACGAGTAAAATCATTTAATTGAGCCCTACCTAGAGTTTCAAGAGATACAATTTCTAGTCTCCACCCTACAATGCATTAGCTGTGTGGCTTTTATTAAGTCACTTCACTTCTCTGAGTCTATAAACATGAAGCATTCAAGTGATTACACTCTGCTCCTATAGAGTACAATAATTTACAGGCAATGAGTCCAAGTTTTAGTCCATTTATCAGACTTGGGAAGGAAGTAACAATACTCTTTCCCCAGTCCAGGGGCAGTCTTGAAATTATATGACTCAGAAATATCCTGGTATGCAAATATTATAGACTTCTGGGTAATTAATTATTTTAAGAGTTTGATGAAAATTATCTCTAGGATAAAGTGAATTTCACAGGACTCAGTGAACACTATCCAACTCTCAGTTGTAATTCATCATGGACTTAGAGCTTTAGTGGGGGTTGGAAGAGCCACCATAGCTAGATAAAAACATCGGACAGAGTGCTTCAGTGTGTGTTCCATGTAGGTTGCTTCTGGAGCCTCATGAAGATGAAAAAGAGGGTTGGAGTTGGAAAGCCAGCTTGCTTTCATGTTATTTACTTCAATCTGCTTAAGATTCTACTTGAAGAAAGAGAATTGTGGTTTAAAATTTAAAAATTATTGCTTCAGGGGCTGGGTCACTCCTGTTACATTTTCTGCAGCAAGGTCTTAATCCAATTGTTGGAAAAACCCCAGCAGGATATCCTTTGCCATGGTACCCTTGGGATTTGAAATACAAAATCCAGGCTGACCTCTTGGGCAAGGACATGGCAGAAGGTGCTGTCCAAAGTGCACAGTATGTATAGAAGTACATGGATAATGATAACAATAAGAATCAATGTTAATACCACAATGGCTACCACACCATTTTGACTGTGCTTGTGAAGGACTCACACTATATCAGATGCTGCGGTAGCACTTGATACCTAATTTATTCTGATATTTTCAAATTACGTTCTTTGAAATTTATGTTCAAAGAGATGAGCCAAGGATAGAAAGGGATATGAAAAATGGACTGGACTTCCCAAACCTCTGTTGCTATTCTCTCTTCATTCAGAGGAAATTCGCTTTAATCCATTTTGACTCTTTAGGATTTGTATAAATATCTCTTCACAAAAAGCTTCTGTCATTTATTGATGAAGATTTAAAGACCATTGTGTCATATAATCTAATCTTCATAAAGCCCTTATTTTACAAATTAAAAAATAATGTCTCAGAGAGGTTAAGTAAATTATAAGTATCTTTAGCAAGAGGCAGAGAATGAATCTGAACCAGGTCTCAGTAATTTCACAGTCCAGTGCTATAAGACTGCCTGTAATTTAACACAATACTTTATTGCCAATTTCAAGTTTAATATCACCTCTCCAGCCCCTCTGCTCAGGTATGTCCTGATATAGTTATGGGTCAATGTGGAGAAAAAAATATTGTATAATTTGATGACTGAGCCTAAACTATTTATAGCATCAATTAACTAACCAGTTCTTCCCCCATAGCAAGGAAATTTCTCAATACTACATTGTTTTTAGCTTGATTAGACCTCAGAGCTTCCATATCACATTATTTTAAATACACTCTATTTCACTGTATTCTGAAGGATAATATATTTTAATAGATGTAAAAGTAAGCATTCAAGGTCCTTTTATGTCAGCATTTCACAGAATTTATCTATATGGACAAAAATAGAATGCTATTGGTTTGATATTGTCACAATCAATACTGGTGTAATGATTTTTGTTATTACTGTTGTTGTAACAAAGAGCCCAAAATATTCCCATCTACGATTTTAACTTTATTTTATTTTGCACCACCACCCCCTTTTTTTTGGCAGGTGGGCAGAATGGAGGTTCTCTGTATTAAACAAAAACAACCACCACCTTAGTCTTTTGGTAACCAAAAGAAACCAGAAAGTTATTTTTGTCCTCAAGAACCCACACTATAAATAATGCTTTAAGAATACCAGCAAGTGTGTTAGGATACTGAACAGAATACAAGTATTCTACACCCATTACTTTCATTAATCCTTTAAACTGTTCTTGAGAAGATACAGCTATTGAGCCCTTCTAGGAGATGTGAAAACTAAGGCACAGAAAGACTGACTTACACATGGTCACACATTTTAGAGAAGAGCAGAATGGAAACTGAACTGTTATGAGTCTGATTACCAAGCCCACTTCTTAACAACCAGCCACACTGCCGCACCTTTCTGTATCACTCTGTATGTATACGCGTGCACACTTAGTTGTGTCTGACTTTTTGAGGTCCCACAGACTATAACCCGCCAGGCTCCCCTGTCCATTGACTTCTCCAGGAAGGAGTGGGTTGCCATCTCCCGCTCCAGGGGATCTTCCCAGCCCAGTGACTGAATGTGAGTCTCTTCTGTTTCCTGCACTGGCAGGAAGGTTCTTTACCACGAGGGCCACCTGGGAAGACCTGACACGCTATGCATGGCCAATTTAAAAATTAAGTACTCACGGGTATCCCAGTTCCATGAAATTGTTCCATATTTGCTTCAAAAACATGATAACTCCCATCTGGAGGCAAAGGTCTATCAAACAGCCACTGGGATGGCACTGAAACAAACAGCAGGGGCAATAAGGATCCTGCTCTTCTCAGACAGCTTAAACACCCCACCTCCCAACTACACAGCAGACTCTAGAGCCACGTCACCTCACGTCAACGCACAAAGAGAATAAAACCAAGGAAGGAATAGCATGTACGAGGATACTTGATAGGGAAGTTTTCAGTAAATATACTGGAATATTGTTCAAAATTATAACAACAATAACAACAAATCTTCTTTTTTTTTTTTCATGGCAACCCCATGAGGTGTGTCCTCTGCATTGGAAGCACAAAATCTTAACCACTGGACCACCAGGGAAGTCAAACAAATCTGCCTTTTAATGAACACTTACTACTGCCAGGCTCCATGTCAGGCATGATCGCATTTAATGAATGCTCTGGAATGCTTTATGAAAATAGTGTAAGTACTAGTCACTCAGTCATGTCTGATTCTGCGATCCCATGGACTGTCGTCCACCAAGCTCCTCTGTCCATGGGATTCTCTGGGCAGGAACATTGGAATGGATAGCCACTTCCTTCTTCAAGGGATCTTCCTGACACATGGGTCAAACCTGGGTCTCCTGCATTGCAGGCAGATTCTTTACAATCTGAACCATCAAGGAATCAATTTAATAACCAAGTGATATTAAAATATTTAACAAAATGTTTATATTTTTAAAAATAAGCTTTCTACCTCAGGCTACTTTTAAATTTGTGGAAAATTTGCGAAGCTAAAATAGTACAGAGAGTGCCGATACACTCCTCTCCCGATTCCCTTTACTGCCCCTTACAGAAACAAGGTATATTGTCAAAGCTAAGAAATTAACAGTAATACATTTCTATTAGGTAGTGTATTAAATGGAGAAGGCAATGGCACCCCACTCCAGTACTCCTGCCTGGAAAATCCCATGGATGGAGGAGCCTGGTGGGCTGCAGTCCATGGGGTTGCTAAGAGTTGGACACGACTGAGCGACTTCCCTTTCACTTTTCACTTTCATGCACTGGAGAAGGAAATGGCAACCCACTCCAGTATTCTTGCCTAGAGAATCCCAAGGATGGGGGAGCCTGGTGGGCTGCCGTCTATGGAGTCACACAGAGTTGGACACGACTCAAGCAACTTAGCAGTAGCAGCACTGTATTAAAAAGACAGAGACATTGCTTTGCTGACAAAAGTCTGTATAGTCAAAGGTATAGTTTTTCTAGTAGTCATGTACGGATGTGAGATTTGGACCATAAAGTAGGGTGAGTGCCAAAGAATTGATACTTTCGAATTGTGGTGTTGAAGAACTCTTGAGAATCCCTTGGATAGCAAGGAGATCAAACCAGTCAATCCTACATTATTATCTCTGAATGTTCATTGGAAGGACTGATGCTGAAGCTGAAGCTCTAATACTCTGGCCACCTGATGAGAAGAGCCGACTTGATGGGTAAGACCCTGATAATATGAAAGACTGAGAGCAGGAGGAGAAGGGGATGACAGAGAATGAGATAGTTGGATGGCATCACCAATTCAACAGACATGAGTTTGAGCAAGCTCTGGGAGATAGTGAAGGACAGGGAGGCCTGGAGAGCTACAGTCCCTGGGGTCACAAAGAGTCAGCCATGACTTAGTGACTGAACAACAATTAACTAAACTCCAGACTTAGATTTCACCTGCTCCAGGATCTAATCTGGGATACCTCATAGAACTGATTTGTCATGTCCCTCTCAGTCTCTGGTCTAGGCAGTTTCTCAGATTTTCATATTCTTAACAATTTTGAGTATCACTGACAAGCATCCTGTGGATAATCCCCCAAGTTGGGTTAATCTCATGTTTTCACATTTAGACTGGGGTTATATGTTTTGGGAATGGAGGTAGGGTACAGTGGTGAAGTGCCATTTTCACCATCAAGGTTACATGGTATCCACATGTCATTACTCGTGATATTAACCTTCAACATCTGGTTAGTATAGTATCTGCCAGGTGTTTCCACTGAAAAGTTACTCATTTTTCCTTTCTCTCCGAAGTGGGTCACTAAGTCTAGCCCACTCTCAAGATGGGGGGAAGGTCTATTGCCCAGGGAGGAATTATATCTATGCCTATTATAATGCATTTAAGTGATAAAAGCACCCCACAAAACAGTTTGCCAGTATGATCCCAGTGATGCCCTGTCTGTGCTCCACTGCTTTTTAGATATTCAGTAATAGCATTAGAGGGCTTCTCAGGTGGCTGAGTGGTAAATAATCCATTTGCCAATGTAGGAGAAGTGGGTTCAATCCCTGGGTCTGGAAGATCCTCTGGAAAAGGAAATGGCAACCTGCTCAGGTATTCTTGCCTGGAAAATCCCATGGACAGAGGAGCCTGGTGGGCTACAGTCCATAGGGCTACAAAGTCAGACATGGCTGAGTGACTGAGCACGCACGAATGCAATAACATTAGAAACCCATGCACACAAAAATGTGATCACAGTGAAAATTGTAATCAATGTGTTTTCCTTGAAAACTGCACACTATCTGAGGAGGAAAGCGTAGGTCTTTTTCTTTGGAAATGGGTTCATGTCCTGCTCATAAGGCTGATGGTCTTTGTAGCTTTGATCTACAGTTTCTATTTCTATCAAGTCAGTACCAGTGGGACTTCAAAGGGAACAAATACTTGGGACACAAAGAGCCTGCTTTTCTCTTTCCAGCCCAGTAACTTAAAACTCTCCAATCTGAGCCAGAGAGAGGGTTTGCCAGTGGTAGTTTTTTATCGTGTGGAGAAGTTTCAGTTCTCCTATATAAGCATGCTCCTTTTCAGGATGAATTTAGGACCCCCTGAACTCTGCCACATATATACCATAAACAGGTTCAGTAGAATGTCTGAGATGGAATAATTACTAAGCTACAGAGGCAGATCACAGATCACAGTTGCAAGCTGAAACTGTTCATTTTTTGTAGAGAGACCCAGAGAGGCAAATTAACTTGTCCAAGATCATGCAATGCTAACTGGTGATGTGGAAATGAAAGCTGTGGTCTCCTCTACCCTAATGCACTGCTCCTTCACATAATGCTAAGGATGACTTCTATTTATCAAATATGTTTGCTGCCTTGTAGGGCTGCTTTAGCAAAGCCTATTATTTTGTGGAAAGGGAAAAAGAAAACCATCAGAAACGTGTGACTGGATCACTCTCCACAATGGTAGGGCAAAGTGGGGAGGCCAGAGGACAGGCCATTTATAATTTTGTTGGAATTGAGCATAAGGATTTTGTGATTCATAGGATAGAGTGTGTTAGTCACTCAGTCATGTTCAACTCTTTGCGACCCCATGAGCAGTAGCCCGCCAGGCTCCTCTGCCCATGGAATTCCCCAGGCAAGAATACTGGAGTGGATTGCCACTTTCTTCTCTAATATGGTACAGAAAGCAGTCTAACAGTTTCAGTGAATCTGCCTCCTTACATAATGATTCCTTTGAGCTAAATCCAGTCCTTCAATACTCTAAAATTCATTTAGTAAAAAGTCTATACTTAGAAAGAGTAATGTGAAAGTCACTCAGTTGTGTCTGACTCTTTGTGACTCCATGGACTATACAGTCCATGGAATTCTCCAAGAAAAATACGGTAGTGGGTAGCTGTTCCCTTCTCCAGGGGATCTTCCCAACCCAGGGATCGAAACCAGGACTTCCACATTGCAGGCAGATTATTTACCAGATGAGCCACCAGGGAAGCTCAGAATGAGTAAAGGGCATGGATAAATGTACAGGAGACCCAGACTTTCATTCCCATTGAACCACTCACAATCATACGACCAGGAGCAGTTCAGTCGCTCAGTCATGTCCGACTCTTTGCCACCCCATGGACTGCAGCATGCAGGGCTTCCTTGTCCATCACCAACTCCCAGAGTTTACTCAAACTCATGGCCATCAAGTCAGTAATGCCATCCAACCATCTCATCCTCTGTGGTCCCCATCCCCTCTCATCTTCAATCTTTCCCAGCATCAGGGTTTTTTCCAATGTGTCAGTTCTTTGCGTCAGGTTGCCAAAGTATTGAAGTTTCAGCAATAGCATCAGTTCTTCCAATGAATATTTAGGACTGATTTCCTTTAGGATGGACTGGTTGGACTTCTTGCAGTCCAAGGGACTCTCAAGAGTCTTCTCCAACACCTCAGTTCAAAAGCATCAATTCTTCAGCTTTCTTTACAGTCTAATTCTCACATCCATACATGACTACTGGAAAAACAATAGCTTTGACTAGATAGACCCTTGTTGGTAAAGTAATGTTTCTGCTTTTTAATATGCTGTCTAGGTTGCTCACTAGAATTTCTTCCAAGGAGCAAGTGTATTTTAATTTCATGGCTGCAGTCACCATCTGCAGTGATTTTGGAGCCCCCAAAATAAAGTCTGTTACTGTTTCCATTGTTTCCCCATCTATTTTCCATGAAAATTAGAGATACCATGGGAACATTTCATGCAAAGATGGGTTCTATAAGGACAGAAATGTTCTGGACCTAACAGAAGCAGAAGATATTAAGAAGAGGTGGCAAAAATACACAGAAGAACTGTAGAAAGAAGATCTTCAAGACCAAGATAATCACGATGGTGTGATCACTCACCCAGAGCCAGACATCCTGGAATGTGAAGTAAAGTGGGCTTTAGAAAGCATCACTATGAACAAAGCTAGTGGAGGTGATGGAATATAGTTGAGTTACTTCAAATCCTGAAAGATGATGCTGTGAAAGTGCTGCACTCAATATGCTAGCAAATTTGGAAAACTCAGCAGTGGCCACAGGATTGGAAAAGGTCAGTTTTCATTCCAATCCCAAAGAAAGGCAATGCCAAAGAATGCTCAAACTACCACACAATTGCACTCATCTCACATGCTAGTAAAGTAATGCTCAAAATTCTCCAAGCCAGGCTTCAGCAATACGTGAACCATGAAATTCCAGATGTTCAAGCTGGTTTTAGAAAAGGCAGAAGAACCAGAGATCAAATTGCCAACATCCACTGGATCATGGAAAAAGCAAGAGAGTTCCAGAAAAATCTATTTCTGTTTTATTGACTATGCCAAAGCCATTGACTATGTGGATCACAATAAACTGTGGGAAATTCTGAAAGAGATGGGAATACCAGACCACCTGACCTGCTTCTTGAGAAACCTATATGCAGGTCAGGAAGCAACAGTTAGAACTAGACATGGAACAACAGACTGGTTCCAAAAGGAGTATGTCAAGGCTGTATATTGTCATCTTGCTTATTTAACTTCTATGCAGAGTACATCATGAGAAATGGTGGGCTGGAAGAAGCACAAGCTGGAATCAAGATTGCCGAGAGAAATATCAGTAATCTCAGATATGCAGATGACACCACCCTTATGGCAGAAAGTGAAAAAGACCTAAAAAGCCTCTTGATGAAAGTGAAAAAAGAGAGTGAAAAAGTTGGCTTAAAGCTCAACATTCAGAAAAAGAAAATCATGGCATCTGGTCCCCTCACTTTATGGGAAATAGATGGGGAAACAGTGGAAATAGTGTAAGACTTTATTTTGGGGGGCTCCAAAATCACTACAGATGGTGAATGCAGCCATGAAATTAAAAGACACTTACTCCTTGGAAGAAAAGTTATGACCAAACTAGATAACATATTGAAAAGCAGAGACATTACTTTGCCAAAAAAGGTCTGTCTAGTGAAGGCTATGTTTTTTCCAGTAGTCATGTATGGATGCGAGAGTTGGACTGTGAAGAAAGCTGAGTGCTGAAGAATTGATGCTTTTGAACTGTGGTGTTGGAGAAGACTCTTGAGAGTCCCTTGGACTGCAA
>SJYW01044803.1:192587-207200 GCA_006410735.1 Raphicerus campestris
AAGATGATGCTGTGAAAGTGCTGCACTCAATATGCCAGCAAATTTGGAAAACTCAGCAGTGGCCACAGGACTGGAAAAGGTCAGTTTTCATTCCAATCCCAAAGAAAGGCAATGCCAAAGAATGCTCAAACTACCACACAATTGCACTCATCTCACATGCTAGTAAAGTAATGCTCAAAATTCTCCAAGCCAGGCTTCAGCAATACGTGAACCATGAAATTCCAGATGTTCAAGCTGGTTTTAGAAAAGGCAGAAGAACCAGAGATCAAATTGCCAACATCCACTGGATCATGGAAAAAGCAAGAGAGTTCCAGAAAAATCTATTTCTGTTTTATTGACTATGCCAAAGCCATTGACTATGTGGATCACAATAAACTGTGGGAAATTCTGAAAGAGATGGGAATACCAGACCACCTGACCTGCTTCTTGAGAAACCTATATGCAGGTCAGGAAGCAACAGTTAGAACTAGACATGGAACAACAGACTGGTTCCAAAAGGAGTATGTCAAGGCTGTATATTGTCATCTTGCTTATTTAACTTCTATGCAGAGTACATCATGAGAAATGGTGGGCTGGAAGAAGCACAAGCTGGAATCAAGATTGCCGAGAGAAATATCAGTAATCTCAGATATGCAGATGACACCACCCTTATGGCAGAAAGTGAAAAAGACCTAAAAAGCCTCTTGATGAAAGTGAAAAAAGAGAGTGAAAAAGTTGGCTTAAAGCTCAACATTCAGAAAAAGAAAATCATGGCATCTGGTCCCCTCACTTTATGGGAAATAGATGGGGAAACAGTGGAAATAGTGTAAGACTTTATTTTGGGGGGCTCCAAAATCACTACAGATGGTGAATGCAGCCATGAAATTAAAAGACACTTACTCCTTGGAAGAAAAGTTATGACCAAACTAGATAACATATTGAAAAGCAGAGACATTACTTTGCCAACAAAGGTCTGTCTAGTTAAGGCTATGGTTTTCCCAGTGGTCATGTATGGATGTGAGAGTTGGACTGTGAAGAAAGCCAAGCACCGAAGATTTGATGCTTTTGAACTGTGATGTTGGAGAAGACTCTTGAGAGTCCCTTGGACTGCAAGGAGATCCAACCAGTCCATCCTAATGGAGATCAGTCATGGGTGTTCATTGGAGGGACTGATGTTGAAGCTGAAACTCCAGTTCTTTGGCCACCTCATGCAAAGAGCTAACTCAATGGAAAAGACCCTGATGCTGGGAAAGATTGAGGGCGGGAGGAGAAGATGAGATGATTGGATAGAATGATTTACTCGATGGACATGTGTTTGAGTGGACTCCAGGAGTTGGTGATGGACAAGGAGGCCTGGTGTGCTGCAATTCATGGGCTTGCAAAGAGTTGGACACAACTGAGCAACTGAACTGAATTGAAATGATGGGACCAGATGCCTTAATCTTAGTTTTCTGAAAGTTGAGCTTTCAGCCAAACTTTTCACTCTCCTCTGTCACTTTCATCAAGAAGCTCTTTAGTTCTTCACTTTCCCCCATAAGGTTGGTGTCATCTGCACATCTGAGGTTATTGATATTTCTCCCGGAAATCTTGATTCCAACTTGTGCTTCATCCAGTCTAGCATTTTGCATGATGTACTCTGCATAAAAGTTAAATAAGCAGGGTGACAATATACAGCCTTGACATACTCCTTTTCCTACTTGGAACCAGCCTGTTGTTCCATGTCCAGTTCTAACTGCTGCTTCCTGGCCTGCATACAGGTTTCTCAAGAGGCAGGTCAGGTAGTCTGGTATTCCCATCTCTTTCAGAATTTTCCACAGTTTATTGTGCCACACAGTCAAAGGCTTTGGCATAGTCAATAAAGCAGAAATAGATGTTTTTCTGGAACTCTCTTGAATGTGCTGGTATATCATAAACACTCATTCAATNACAGTGGAAATAGTGTAAGACTTTATTTTGGGGGGCTCCAAAATCACTACAGATGGTGAATGCAGCCATGAAATTAAAAGACACTTACTCCTTGGAAGAAAAGTTATGACCAAACTAGATAACATATTGAAAAGCAGAGACATTACTTTGCCAACAAAGGTCTGTCTAGTTAAGGCTATGGTTTTCCCAGTGGTCATGTATGGATGTGAGAGTTGGACTGTGAAGAAAGCCAAGCACCGAAGATTTGATGCTTTTGAACTGTGATGTTGGAGAAGACTCTTGAGAGTCCCTTGGACTGCAAGGAGATCCAACCAGTCCATCCTAATGGAGATCAGTCATGGGTGTTCATTGGAGGGACTGATGTTGAAGCTGAAACTCCAGTTCTTTGGCCACCTCATGCAAAGAGCTAACTCAATGGAAAAGACCCTGATGCTGGGAAAGATTGAGGGCGGGAGGAGAAGATGAGATGATTGGATAGAATGATTTACTCGATGGACATGTGTTTGAGTGGACTCCAGGAGTTGGTGATGGACAAGGAGGCCTGGTGTGCTGCAATTCATGGGCTTGCAAAGAGTTGGACACAACTGAGCAACTGAACTGAATTGAAATGATGGGACCAGATGCCTTAATCTTAGTTTTCTGAAAGTTGAGCTTTCAGCCAAACTTTTCACTCTCCTCTGTCACTTTCATCAAGAAGCTCTTTAGTTCTTCACTTTCCCCCATAAGGTTGGTGTCATCTGCACATCTGAGGTTATTGATATTTCTCCCGGAAATCTTGATTCCAACTTGTGCTTCATCCAGTCTAGCATTTTGCATGATGTACTCTGCATAAAAGTTAAATAAGCAGGGTGACAATATACAGCCTTGACATACTCCTTTTCCTACTTGGAACCAGCCTGTTGTTCCATGTCCAGTTCTAACTGCTGCTTCCTGGCCTGCATACAGGTTTCTCAAGAGGCAGGTCAGGTAGTCTGGTATTCCCATCTCTTTCAGAATTTTCCACAGTTTATTGTGCCACACAGTCAAAGGCTTTGGCATAGTCAATAAAGCAGAAATAGATGTTTTTCTGGAACTCTCTTGAATGTGCTGGTATATCATAAACACTCATTCAATATTAACTACTATTAACATTTTATATAGATACACAAATAAGGTGCTCAGTTGCTCATTTGTGTCTGACTCTTTGTGACCCCATGGACTGTAGCCCGCCAGGCTCCTCTGTCCATGGGATTTCCCAGGCAAGAATATTGGAATGGGTTGCCATGCCATTCTCCATGGAATCTTCCTGACCCAGGGAGACTGAACCTGGTGTCTCTTGTGTCTCATGTATTGGTAGGTGGATTCCTTACCACTAGCACAATCTGGGAAGCCATGAGATATTATATAGCATAGTATGAGTGAAGTCCATAATAGCCAGTTTATAAATTTTCTAAATAAATTGCAGTACTATTTTTATTTCTTTATAAATAGTTGCCATTATTTATGCCAGGCATTTTACATGCCAGATCCAACCTATGGCCAGTATTATTGAGAATGATGATTCTTATCACAATTTGCAACAACAAAAACTGAGACATAGAAATATTAAGATCATCTATCCAGGGGGCCAAAATTAGAACGTAGATTGTCAGATTCCAAAGACAAAATACTTGTTACATATCATAGTTATGTTATTTTCTTTAAGATTGTTAACATTATTAAAGAAAGGAAAGAGATATCTTCACTTGTACACCACATATTACCCAGCAGAGGTCTAAGATACAGTATGTATTAATAAATGCTTGTTGAATGACTAAATTCAGAGATCTAACTCTGATTTTCCATCAGGTATACTTTTTCTATCTACATTTCCAGGGTTTCCAGGCTATATTCTAAACCCATATTTTTAATTCACTGATTTTTTAAAATAAATCTTTTGTTGGAAAATATGGCTACTATGTCATGTGCATTGTGGAAAATAGGATGGTTATGAAATATTTTTCCTAACACCAGTATTACAGTTATTTTTCAAAGAGGAATTACAAATCCTAATAATTTCATGATTAACAGTGAAAGTGTGAAAGTAGCTCAGTTGTGTCTGACTCTTTGCAACCCCATGGACTTTACAGTCTGTGGAATTCTCCAGGCCAGAATACTGGAGTGAGTAGCCGTTCCCTTCTCCAGGGGATCGTCCCAAGCCAGGGATTGAACCCAGGTCTGCCACATTGCAGGTGGATTCTTAACCAGCTGAGTCACCAGGGAAGCCCAAGAATACTGAAGTGGGTAGCCTCCTCCTTCTGCAGAGGATCTTTCTGATCCAGGAATCAAACCGGGGTCTCCTGAATTGCAGGAAGATTCTTTACCAGCTGAGCTATCAAGGAAGCCCCAATTAAAAGTAAGAGTACCCAATTAAACCAAATTACTGGTGCTAGCAGGCACTAAAATGGCATCAATATGCAGACCTTCCTGCCTGTGACCACTTTGTTCCCCACACTACCCTTGCTAACTCCACTGAACACTCTTGGAAAAAAGTAAGCCTTGTTTCTCCCTCCTCCTTCACCACACCACACACACACACACACACACACACACACACACACACACACCCCAAAGGGGAGCTGAAAGTCCTTTAGTGGATATGGTCATACTTCTGGGCTATGAAAGAAAACTGCAAGTTTGATCTGGGGACTTCCAGGAAGCCTAGGGTTAAGAAAGGCCCTAGTTTATCTCTTTCCAATAGAATACCTAGGTAACTATAGAGACAGAGCATTGATAAATATCAGCTACAATTTACAGAGTTCCTACCATAATACAGGGATTGGGCTACTTGTGTGATGCAAATTATCTCTTATCTAGTAATAGCTTTGCAACCTAAGTATTACTATTGCCAGTGTACAGATGAGAAGACAGATATTCAGAGAGGTTAAATGAAGGACAAAGAATAATCAGAAAGATTAACATTTAAGCCCAGTTTTCTTTGATAAAAAGCATACATTCTTTGGGCTTTCTCAAAGTATTCTAATCAACTTTTAGAACACTCAAAGGGGACAACATTAATGAGAGAGCCCCTGTGTTTGGGGGGAATGTCTAGATAGAGATCAGAAATGCCTCTACCCTCCAGTTTCTCAGGTGATCTTTTTCTTAACCTTTCTCTAAATTATGACCTCCTAATAATGCTGCCTCCCCTTCATGGATCACAGCCTTTTCTTGGCAAAAGGGTTTGTATAACTCGATGAAGCTATAAGCCATGCCATGCAGGGCCACCCAGGCAGGTTGATCATAGCAGAGATTCCTGACAAGATGTAGTACACTGGAGGAGGGAATGGCAAACCACTCCAGTATTCTTGCCACAAAAACCCCATGAACAGTATGAAAAAGCAAAAATATATGAGACCAGAAGATGAGCCCGCCAGGTCGGAAGGTGTCCAATATGCTGCTGGGGAAGATCAGAGGGCAATTACTAATAGCTCCAGAAAGAATGAAGAGCCTGGGACAAAGCAGAAATGTTACTCAGTTGTGGATGTGTCTGGTGGTGAAAGTAATGTCTGAAGCTAAAAAGAACAATACTGCATAAGAACCTGGAGTGTTAGATCCATGAAACAAGGTAAATTGGATGTGGTCTAACAGGAGATGGCAAGAATGAACATCGACATTTTAGGGATTCAGATGACCATTATACTGACTACTGTGGGCAAGAATCCCTTAGAAGAAATGGAATAGCCCTCATAGTCAACAAAATAATCTGAAATGCAGTTGCTGTGGGTCAGTCGCTAAGTCATGTCTGACTCTTTGTATTCCCATGGGCTGCAGCATTCCAGGCTTTCCTGTCCTTCACTATCACCTGGAGTTTGCTCAAACTCATGTCCAAAATACAGCACTTGGGTGCAATCTTAAAAGTGACAAAATGATTTAATTTTTTTCCAGTGCAAAGTAATCAATATCACAGTAACCCAAGTCTATGGGTTTCAACCCAAAGAAGTTGAAAATGAACAGCCCTATGAAGGCCTACCTATAACACCTTCTAGAACACCAAGAAAAAGATGTACTTTTCATCAGAAGGGATTGAAATGCAAAAGTAGGAAGTCAAGAGATACTTGAAGTAACAGGCAAATTTGGCCTTGGAGTACAAAATGAAGCAGGGTGAAGACTAACAGAGCTTTGTCCAGAACACACTGGTCATAGTAAACACCCTTTTCCAACAACATACGTGATGACTCTACACATGGACATCAGGAGATGGTCAATACTGAAATTTGATTGATTATTCTCTTGCAACTGAAGATAGAGGAGCTTTAACAGTCAGCAGAAACAAGATCTGGAGCTGACTGTGGCTCAGATCATGAACTCCTTATTGTAAACTTCAGGCTTAAATTGAAGACAGTAGGGAAAATATTCATACCATTTAGACAGGGCCTAAATCAAACCTTTATGATTGTACAGTGGAGGTGATGAATAGATTCAAGGGATTAGATCTAGTAGACAGAGTGCCTGAAGAACTCTGGATGGAGGTCCATAACAATGAAGGTGTGAACATAACAAAGGAGGTGTGAACCAAAGCCCTCCCAAAGAAAAGGAAATACAAGAAGGCAAACTGGTCATCTGAAGAGGCTTTAAAAATGGCTAAGAAAAGGAGAAAAAAAAAGGCAAGGGATAAAGGGAAAGATATACCCTACTGAATGCAGAGTTCCAGAGAACAGCAAGAAGAGATAAGAAAGCTGTAAGTGAACAATGCAAAAAAATATAGGAAAACAATAGAATGGGAAAGACTAGAAATCTCTTCAAGAAAATTGGAGGTATTAAGGGAATGTTTCATTCAATAACGGGCATGATAACAGAAATGGTAAGGACCTAACAAAAAGCAGATGAGATTAAGAAAAGGTGGCAAGAATACATAGAAGAAATATATTTTAAAAAATCTTAATGAACTGGATAACGATGATGGTGTGGTCACTCACCTAGAGCCAGACACGCTAGAGTGTGAAGTCAAGTGGGCCTTAAGAAGAATTACTAAGAGCAAAGCTAATAGAAGTGATGGAATTCTAGACAAGCCATTCAAAATTCTAAAAGATGATGTTGTTAAAGTGCTGCACTCAATATGTCAGCAAATTTGGAAAACTCAGCAGTGGCCACAGGACTGGAAAAGGTCAGTTTTTATTCAAATCCCAAAGACGAGCAAAGACAAAGAATGCTTAAACTACTGTACAGTTGCATTCATTTCTCATGCTAGCAAGGTAATACCTAAAATCCTTCAAGCTAGGCTTCAGTAGTACATGAACTGAGAACTTCCAGATGTACAAGCTGGATCTAGAAAATGCATAGGAAGATAACCTGGAGAAGAAAATGGGAACCCACTCCGGTACTCTTGCCTGGAGAATTCCATGGATGGAGGAGGCTTGCAGGCTACAGTCCATGGGATTGCAGAGTCAGACACAACTTTGCAACTAACCTTCACTTTTCACTTTTTTCTTAGGAACCAGAGTTCAAATTGCCAAGATTCCATTGCATCACAGAGAAAGGAACCAAATTCCATAAAAGCATCTATTTCTGCTTCACTGACTACACTAAAGCATGTTATCCACTATGTGGATCAAAAAAAACTGGAAAATTCTTCAAGAGCTGGGAATACCAGACCACCTTACCTGTTTCCTGAGAAACCTGTGTGCAGGTCAAGAACAGTTAGGACCGAACATGGAACAATGGACTGGTTCAAAATTGGGAAAAGAATATGACAAAGCTGTACACTGTCACCCTGTTTATTTCTCTTCTATGAAGAGCCATCATTAGAAATTCTGGGCCGCATGACTCAAAAGCTGGAATCAAGATTGTAGAGAGAAATACCAACAATCTCAGATATGCAGATGGTAACATTCTTATGGCAGAAAGTGAAGAGGAACTAAATAGGCTTTTGACAAAGCTGAAAGAGGAGAGTGAAAAAAGTTGGCTGAAAGCTCAGATTCAAAAATGAAGATGATACATCTGGTCCCATCACTTCATGGCAAATATTATAGAAGGGGGAAAAGTGGAAACAGTGACAGATTTTATTTTCTTGGGCTCCAAAATCACCGTGGATGATGATTACAGCCATTAAATGAAAAGACACTTGCTCCTTGAAAGGAAAGCTATGACAAACCTAGACAGTGTACTAAAAAGCAGAGACTCACTTTGCTGACAGAGGTCCAAAGAGTCAAAGCTATGTTTTTTCCAGTAGTCATGTACAGATGTAAGAACTGGACCATAAAGAAGGCTGAGGGCTGAAGAATTGATGGTTTTGAACTGTGATGCTAGAGAAGACTCTTGAGAGTCCCTTGGACTGAGAGAAGATCCAACCAGTGAATCCTAAAGGAAATCAACCATGACTATTCATTGGAAGGACTTATCCTAAAGCTAAAACTCCAATATTCTGGCCACCTGAAGCGAAGAGCTGACTCACTGAAAAAGACTCAGATGCTGAGAAAGATTGAAGACAAAAGGAGAAGGGGAAAACAGAAGATGATAAGGTTAGATAGCATCACTGACTTAATAGACATGAATTTGAGCAAACTGTGGGAGATAGTGGAGGAAAGGGAAGCCTGGTATGTTGCAGTTCATATCATTGCAAAGAGTCAGACAGCACTTAGTGACTGAACAAAATCAACTAATGCTGCCATATATTAAACTGAGTTTTATGTTAGAATAATTTTTAAAATTTTGAATTAGATAAGTAAAAAATTTGACAATTAGTCTAAATAGATCCAGAAGTTTTAAGATGTAGAATATTGATATAATAAACCTTATAATCTCATTTTGCTGAGTGAAAACTCATTTAATTAAATTTGTGGCTGCTAATTTGGGGGGATCTTAATTATACTTTACATGAAAATAAACTTCCAATGGTTCAGAGATAATATTTTTAAAAATAACAGTAGTTTAAAATATGCATGAATTTTAAAATTTCCCAATTTGACAACATATTTTTGTGATGAAACAAATTCCCCAAAACATTAACAACAATAATATTTTGATTAGAAAATGCTATATAGTTTTGTAAAAAATATATCAAAAGAAAATTTAAAAATATACAAGAAAATGGGAAACATATCCCTAACAAATTTGAAAGAACCTAATTTTATTTGTTTAGAAATTATTAAAACAGAAAAAAGTTTAATGAAAATGAACAGGAATAATATACCTGCAGAAATACAAAATATCAACAAACATGAAAAACATTCTCTGTGTCACTTGTAATTAAAAGAACTGAAATCAAGAGATATTCTGATATCTTTTGGATTATTGGTAAAAATGAAACAGTTTCACTTGGCAAATTCTGAAGAAGTAAATTCATATACTATAGGTAGGAGCTGGCATTTGGTAGGACAATTTGTCA
Source organism: Raphicerus campestris (assembly GCA_006410735.1). Taxonomy (NCBI): domain Eukaryota; kingdom Metazoa; phylum Chordata; class Mammalia; order Artiodactyla; family Bovidae; genus Raphicerus; species Raphicerus campestris. The sequence continues at coordinate 201,835 of SJYW01044803.1, forward strand.
GTCTCAGTGAAAATATATAACACTCTCACCCGGGAATATAGAAATATTATTCTTAGACAGTTGTTTCCATACATACATAAATCAATAAAGAAATATAAGACTTTGAAGATATACGTATACATTTATAAATTGGTATTTCATATAAGATTTCTTTTAGACTAAATTTTCCTTGCTTAGAAGGAAACCCAATATATTTAAAAGTTTGGAAATCAGTGCATAAATAATAATAATCCTCCAAAAGAAAAAAATCTGCTGGAGCTAAATTTCTGGGCTTTGTGAATGGAAAAAATGATTTTGATAGTATATTAAAGAGAACTGAGGTCAGGATCTTGGGGTTTCACGTACACCCTCTTTTTTGGAAGACTTAATTTCTTAGGAACCCCTAGATTTCCTGCTTTATCAAAAACATGTCTTCAGTACAGATGAACTTGCCTGTTTCACCTCCCCTTTCTCTCTCTTCCCACCCCCTTTTTCCCCACAGTCATTGGCCCATATCCATGCCCATCCCACCCTTACAAGGTTACTTACTTCCTCCAGTCTCCACCGGTTGAAAAGTTTATTGTACTTTCCTGGATGGCCAACAAATCTGTAAAAAGCCATTTTAATTCATTAGTGTTTAGGCGGGGTTGACTGAAGAGCACTTACTAATGCATTACAATCAGTGCAAGTGTGGGTAGACGTTAAGTGTTCTCTGGAGCAATTTGTACCCAAACAGTGACTTAGGCCATGCTTACACATCAAAGGACCTGACTTAAAAAGGAAAAATGATGTCTGAAGTCATTATCAGCGGGTTGAGAAAGTGCAGACAAACCAACCAAATGAAATTTTCCACACTGACTTGTAGAGTTTTGTCTTTTTGACCTAGTTAATGACTATTAATAAAATGTGCTGAATTATTTAGTCTAAAATTTTCTAGCTTCAGTATGTTTCCATGGCACTGGCTGGAGTGTTGAGCATACAGCAAACCAGAACAGGTAGCTTAATATGCTTCTTTTTTATATTTTGCAGCATATTCAGGAAAAAAAATATTACCATGATAGGTATAAGTTTCCACACTAAGAAAGTGTACCCTGGGCTTATACAAAACTTTTCTTATTTAACAAAATCATCACTAATGATTGGAGAATCATAATTCAACCCCAGCATGGCATACAGGTCTTATCTATTTTATTGATGTATAAGCTGATTCACAATGTTGTGTCAGTTTCATTTGTACAGAAAAGTGATTCAATTATATGGCTTCACTTTTTTATTTCAACTTTAATTGGGAGTGGCAGCCAGAAGCGCTATACTAAGTCTTGATTTGAAAAAGCGTGTGAAGATTCATTGGGACAGTTTTTCAAGGCAGAGAACAAGAATTTGCCACCTCTGTTAACAAACTGGCAATAAAACTGCTGAGTCTCTGTCCCTGTGCAAAGGCAACGTGTATAAAGTTGACTTACCTCCCCAAAAAGAAAGCAATATAGAAGATAGAACTGTTCAAATTGACAAATTGGAAGAGGAACATCTTCAAAGCAAAGCTGTTTTCCCATTCAGATTCTGTTCGAGGATATTCTAAAAGGAACATAGAGTGTGCTTACACAGATGAAGTAAATGACAAGAAACATGGATACAGAATCAGAAGTCCTATATTCAAAGTCTGGTTCAGTCATTTACTGAGTCTATAAGCCACTCAATGCCTCTGAGTTCTAGTGTCTGCATTTGTAAAAATAGGAATGATAATATTTGTTCCACAGAATTGATGAAAAAGATACAATGAGATAATCTTTAGACATTTTCCACAACTACAATAGTATGATATCTGTTTTTAAGACATAAGGATTTTCATGATTCTCTCTGTTCCTGTCATTTAGAGGTAACCATACATATTACATCAGTCTTTCACTCCAAATGTCTATACTTAATTCAGAGACCTTAACTGTCTACAGAGTTCTTTAAAAAAGGAATATTTTGCATGCAGACTGAAGTGGATTAGTAAAGAAAAAGAGGGCTACATCAGTCAGAAAAGCTCAGTTCTTATCTCAACCTATACCTAATTTGCTGGTAACTTCAGGCAGGTGTCTTCACGTACTTTGCAATCAAAATTATACGTTTTATAATCTGTGTGCAGGGACTTCCCTGGTGGCTCAGACGATAAAGGGTTTGTCTACAATGCGGGAGACCAGGGTTCAATCTCTGGTTTGGGAAGATCCCCTGGAGAAGGAAATGGCAATCCACTCTAGTAATATTGCCTGGAAAATCCCATGGACAGAGGAGCTTGGTAGGGTACAGTCCATGGGGTCGCAAAGAGTTGGATGCGACTGAGCAACTTCACTTTCACTTTATAATCTGTGAAATGAGGAATTTAGATAAAATGATTTTAAGAACTCTGTCAACTTACACCTTAGAGCTCTGACTTCTCAAAATAAAGCAAACAAAAGATAACAAAATAAAGCAACATCTTCATAAAACTAGATGAAGATGGCAGAATGTACCTCAGCCTCAGCTCCCACTGGATACCCAAATAAGGGATAGAACATATATATGCCAATCTAATGTATACATTCTAATGTAACTGAAAATTCAAGAAAGATAGAACGTAGATATGCTATGACTTAAAGGAAAAGATAGGCCAAACTGTATGCATGAGCAAAGCACAGAATAAAGAGGAAACTTTATCCTGGGGAACTCCAGAATAGGTCTTGGGGAATGCCAAGCCCAAAGCAGACAGTGTCAGAAAGAGGAAGGATCTGTGGGACATCCACAAGAGTGACTGGATGATGGGCAGAAGGGAGAGCTGTCAGGAGAGACAACATTTCTGCATGGTTATGTTTTCACTGTTGTTTCCTTCTAAACAGTTGGTAAATTAAGCAGAAAACTTATTTAGAAATGAGATTGTGGGTTTTTAAAAAATCCCCTATGTGAGATTGTTTTGTGTTGGGGCCAGCGTGAGGAACTCCATCCATGGCAAAGGTCATGAGGAAGGGGGCTTTGGTATGNTCTGTTCGAGGATATTCTAAAAGGAACATAGAGTGTGCTTACACAGATGAAGTAAATGACAAGAAACATGGATACAGAATCAGAAGTCCTATATTCAAAGTCTGGTTCAGTCATTTACTGAGTCTATAAGCCACTCAATGCCTCTGAGTTCTAGTGTCTGCATTTGTAAAAATAGGAATGATAATATTTGTTCCACAGAATTGATGAAAAAGATACAATGAGATAATCTTTAGACATTTTCCACAACTACAATAGTATGATATCTGTTTTTAAGACATAAGGATTTTCATGATTCTCTCTGTTCCTGTCATTTAGAGGTAACCATACATATTACATCAGTCTTTCACTCCAAATGTCTATACTTAATTCAGAGACCTTAACTGTCTACAGAGTTCTTTAAAAAAGGAATATTTTGCATGCAGACTGAAGTGGATTAGTAAAGAAAAAGAGGGCTACATCAGTCAGAAAAGCTCAGTTCTTATCTCAACCTATACCTAATTTGCTGGTAACTTCAGGCAGGTGTCTTCACGTACTTTGCAATCAAAATTATACGTTTTATAATCTGTGTGCAGGGACTTCCCTGGTGGCTCAGACGATAAAGGGTTTGTCTACAATGCGGGAGACCAGGGTTCAATCTCTGGTTTGGGAAGATCCCCTGGAGAAGGAAATGGCAATCCACTCTAGTAATATTGCCTGGAAAATCCCATGGACAGAGGAGCTTGGTAGGGTACAGTCCATGGGGTCGCAAAGAGTTGGATGCGACTGAGCAACTTCACTTTCACTTTATAATCTGTGAAATGAGGAATTTAGATAAAATGATTTTAAGAACTCTGTCAACTTACACCTTAGAGCTCTGACTTCTCAAAATAAAGCAAACAAAAGATAACAAAATAAAGCAACATCTTCATAAAACTAGATGAAGATGGCAGAATGTACCTCAGCCTCAGCTCCCACTGGATACCCAAATAAGGGATAGAACATATATATGCCAATCTAATGTATACATTCTAATGTAACTGAAAATTCAAGAAAGATAGAACGTAGATATGCTATGACTTAAAGGAAAAGATAGGCCAAACTGTATGCATGAGCAAAGCACAGAATAAAGAGGAAACTTTATCCTGGGGAACTCCAGAATAGGTCTTGGGGAATGCCAAGCCCAAAGCAGACAGTGTCAGAAAGAGGAAGGATCTGTGGGACATCCACAAGAGTGACTGGATGATGGGCAGAAGGGAGAGCTGTCAGGAGAGACAACATTTCTGCATGGTTATGTTTTCACTGTTGTTTCCTTCTAAACAGTTGGTAAATTAAGCAGAAAACTTATTTAGAAATGAGATTGTGGGTTTTTAAAAAATCCCCTATGTGAGATTGTTTTGTGTTGGGGCCAGCGTGAGGAACTCCATCCATGGCAAAGGTCATGAGGAAGGGGGCTTTGGTATGCACAAAGGCGTGATGAAGCCTCAGGAAATTCCCCCGCTCCTGAGCATCTAACCCCAAAACCAGAGTCTGTCCTGTACTGTACCTACAGGGGGCTCTCCCCCATAACTGTTTCTCTCCGAGAAGGAGTAAACGTGCAGCTCCAAGGCAGCAAAAATTCCTGGGCGTGTCTAGAGTGTTTCAACTTACTGGACTCCTCTGAAGGTTATCTAGCCTATCTGTATAGGTTCTTCCAGCCACAACAGCCCTCCAGGAGAGGCACGAGATGTTTTTGACTTACTAAAGGCAAATTCTTGTGGAAAGTTAGAAATTATTAGTATAGTGGGTTGGATGGGAATTATATTGGTAAAGGNGATGTGTATAAGAGACAGGGCCACAACAGCCCTCCAACCATGAGAGGAACAAGATGTTTTTGACTTACTAAAGGCAAATTCTTGTGGAAAGTTAGAAATTATTAGTATAGTGGGTTGGATGGGAATTATATTGGTAAAGGGTTTTTTCATTTGTTGTGTCAATAATTGCCGCTAATTCCCTGCCTTAGGTGGGACAAGGCTGTCTCAGGTTAAGCCTCTCTGTGGAAACATGATTATTTACTACCGCTCAACCATAAACAGCACAGAGAGTTTTGGAGTATTCTGAAAATCTTAATTAACATAGGGGTTTTTCTTGTCCTTGAGTCAATGATTGCCGCCAGGCAGGCCTCCATATCCTTAGACATCTGGGAATATATTAATCAAGATATTTAGTATATAGAAAAGGAAATATAGTAGTTTTGTTGATGTTAGCAATATTAGACTTTTGAGTTAATGAATTTTCTCTCTTGTAATAGATCACTGTACTTTGTTATAAATCACTGTGTCCTTGCTATGTAAAAATGTAACTTTGTCACTATCATTAAGACTAAGTAGATCTTAAGAGGAACATTGGTGAAAGGATTTTCATTTGTTGGA
>SJYW01044803.1:208622-232932 GCA_006410735.1 Raphicerus campestris
AGTAGATCTTAAGAGGAACATTGGTGAAAGGATTTTCATTTGTTGGATTGATGTTTGTTGCTAAAACCTTCATATTCCCTGCCCTTATAATGAATATAATTAACCTATAGGAGAAATAAGTCTTAACCTCTAAGTATATAGGAGAAATAAGTATTCACATATAGGAGAAATAAGTATTCACATATAGGAGAAATAAGTATTAACATATAGGAGAAATAAGTCTTAACCTTTAAGTATATAGGAGAAATAAGTATTCACATATAGGAGAAATAAGTCTTAACCTTTAAGCATATAGGAGAAATAAGTATTAACCTATAGGAGAAATAAGTATTAACCTTTAAGCATATAGGAGAAATAAGTATTAACCTTTAAGATTAACCTTGGGTTAAATAAATTCCTTTCTTGATTGTAACTCACTACTTTATTTGGAGGGTGGTGCTTGGTTTAAGGAAAAACACCCTTGGAAAAAATAAGTTTTCTGGTTATCAGAAAGAAAAGGTTGTAAATATCAGCAGGCAGAAATGGCTTGAAGATGATGTAAAACCCCTAAAACTTTTTATGTAAAGCACCTGATTTTGATAAGGTCAGGACTGCTGACCCCCGCGTGACTCTGTATTCATCCCTATATGTAACAAAAGGTATATAAGCAAACCCGAAAATAAAGAAATCGGATCAGTTCCGGGATCAGTTCCAGAAAGACTGATTCCCTCATGTCGCTCCTTTCTGCTCCCCAATTTTCTGGTCGAATTCCTATCTGGTGCATAGGACCCACCAAGCCTACTAATTCTGCCTGGGCTTCTAAGATCAGACTGGGGTGAGGGGGGGGTGGTGGTGCCTCAGTGCCTCCTCTCCTTCGGGAGAACGGGAAGACGCTTGTGGCCTACATAGGTGGTGATTGGCATCCTGTGTTAACCAAGTTATTCGGCCTCTTTTTCTCTGGTAAATTCCTAGTCCCTCTCTATCTGTAATTAAATAAGTTTTTCCTAGGACACCAATTCTGTCCCCACCTTCGAATCACCCTGGATCCACCGGGGCTGGACCCCTGCACGTGGCGCCCAAACAGGGACGAGTGGCGCCCGAACCCCGGCAGTTTTGGGTCTCCATTTCTAATTTTGGAGAAAACTTTGGAGAAGGAAACGGCACCCCATTCCAGTACTCTTGCCTGGAAAATCCCATAGACGGAAGAGCCTGGTAGGCTACAGTCCATGGGGTCGCAAAGAGTTGGACAAGACTGAGCGACTTCACTTCATTTCACTTCTAATTTTACTGCTTCATGATCCACAAATGTGTCCTGTGTGATTTCTGGCTTGGGACAAAAAAAGTTGCAATTTCACTGTGGCCAAATTACATGGATAAATTTTGTCAGTGTATCAAGTGTCTCAAAAGAATATTCACTTTTCTCTTGAGCATGCAGCTTATATACGTTTCAAGGAACCCTGCTAGTTATGATATTCAAATACTCTATCAGTTCAGTTCAGTTCAGTCACTCAGTCATGTCTGAATCCTTGCAACCCCACGCACTGCAGCATGCCAGGCCTCCCTGTCCATCACCAACCCCTGGAGTCCACCCAAACCCATGTCCATTGAGTCAGTGATGCCATCCAACCATCTCATCCTCTGTCATCCCCTTCTCCTCCTGCCCTCAATCTTTCCCAACAACAGGGTTTTTCTACAAATGAGTCAGCTCTTCGTATTAGGTGGCCAAAGTATTGGAGTTTCAGCTTCAACATCAGTCCTTCCAATGAACACTCAGGACTGATCTCCTTTAGGATGGACTGGTTGGATTTCCTTGCAGTCCAAGGGACTCTCAAGTGTCTTCTCCAACATCACAATTCAAAAGCATCAGTTATTCGGTGCTCAGCTTTCTTTACATATAGCCCAACTCTCATATCCATACATGACCACTGGAAAAACCATAGTCTTGACTAGACAGACCTTTGTTGGCAAAGTAATGTCTCTGCTTTTTAATATGCTATCTAGGTTGATCATAACTTTCCTTCCAAGGAGTAAGCATCTTTTAATTTCATGGCTGCAATCACCATCTCCAGTGATTTTGGAGCCCAGAAAAATAAAGTCAGCCACTGTTTCCACTGTTTCCCCATCTATTTGCCATGAAGTGATGGGACCGGATGGCATGATCTTCGTTTTTTGAATGTTGAGCTTTAAGCCAACTTTTTCACTGTCCCCTTTCACTTTCATCAAGAGGCTCTTTAGTTCTTCACTTTCTGCCATAAGAGTGGTGTCATCTGCCTGTCTGAGGTTAGTGATATTTCTCCTGGTAATCTTGATTCCACCTTGTGCTTCCTCGAGCCCAGCATTTCTCATAATGTACTCTGCATATAAGTTAAATAAGCAGGATAACAATATACAGCCATGAAATTAAAAGACACTTACTTCTTGGAAGAAAAGTTATGACCAACCTGGATGGCATATTGAAAAGCAGAGACATTACTTTGCCAACAAAGGTCCGTTTAGTCAAGGCTATAGTTTTTCAGTGGTCATGTATGGATGCGAGAGTTGGACTGTGAAGAAAGCTGAGCGCCGAAGAATTGGTGCTTTTGAACCGTGCTGTTGGAGAAGACTCTTGAGAGTCCCTTGGTCTGCAAGGAGTTCCAACCAGTCCATTCTAAAGATTAGCCCTGGGTGTTCTTTGGAAGGAATGCTGCTAAAGCTGAAACTCCAATACTTTGGCCACCTCATGTGAGGAGTTAACTCATTGGAAAAGACTCTGATGCTGGGAGGGATTGGGGGCAGGAGGAGAAGGGGACGACAGAGGATGAGATGGCTGGATGGCATCACCGACTCGATGGATGTGAGTCTGAGTGAACTCTGGGAGATGGTGATGGACAGGGAGGCCTGGCATGCNCAGGAAGAGAAGGGGATGACAGAGGATGAGATGGCTGGATGGCATCACCGACTCGATGGATGTGAGTCTGAGTGAACTCTGGGAGATGGTGATGGACAGGGAGGCCTGGCATGCTGTGATTCATGGGGTTGCAAAAGAGTCGGACACGACTGAGGGACTGAACTGAACTGAATATACAGCCTTGACGTACTCCTTTTCCTATTCGGAACTAGTCTGTTGTTCCATGTCCAGTTTTAACTGTTGTTTCCTGACCTGCATATAGGTTTCTCAAGAGGCAGGTCAGGTGGTCTTGTATGCTCATCTCTTTCAGAATTTTCCACAGTTTATTGTTATCCACACAGTCAAAGGCTTTGGCATAGTCAATAAAACAGAAATAGATGTTTTTCTGGAACTCTGTTGCTTTTTCGATGATCCAGTGGATGTTGGCAATTTGATATCTGGTTCCTCTGCCTTTTCTAAAACCAGCTTGAACATCAGGGAATTCATGGTTCACGTATTGCTGAAGCCTGGCTTGGAGAATTTTGAGCATTACTAGCATGTGAGATGAGTGCAGTTGTGCAGTAGTTTGAGCATTCTTTGGCATTGCCTTTCTTTGGGATTGGAATTTAAACTGACCATTTCCAGTTCTGTATATCTTGGCTTATATTTTGAGTGTTTATTTGTCAATTTATTTGTATATTTCTATTATATTTTTCTTCTATGCTTCGAAGATTGGTGGAAAGGTGTATAGAAATTGACTATTATACTGACCTGGTAGGTTGTTTATCAGTAAAAAGTCTCTCTCTTTCCCTCTCAAATATATATTAAATTCCAGTTTTCCTAATATGAGTATGATGACATGTGATTTTATTGTTGCTATTCCCTTGACATAGATACTTTTATTCCTGAATTGAGCTCTGACAAAATAAAAGTTCTTTTCACCAGTTGACCCAATTTGCAGCTTGGAATCCAAGCTTATCTTTATAGATAATCAACACTACAGATAAATCATTGTTCATTATTATAGATACTTCATTATTTGAAACAACTGACAACCATTCTGATCTAATTCTTAACAACTGCAAAACTAGGCTGAAAAAGTATCACTTTGGATCAAATATTATATATTCTCTTTAAAAAACCTTAATGTGACAGAATTGAAGCTTTGATTTTTGTGTATTTATGATATTTTAAAATAAAATATTTGGACAAAAAATTCAAGAAACAAAGTCTTAAAAGTATTTTATATAACTAGAAAGTTAAACCTAATTTCTAATTTGAAGCACAAATTTGTAAGCCTAAATTAATATATAATTTAATATCATATATATTGCATACATATTATTTTTATATATACATGCAATGACATTACCTTTCTTTAAACAAAATATCAATATTTTATTAATTTAAATTTATAAAGCTCATTATTAATTGACAGCTATGAGTCCACAGGCATTATGGTATGAGTTATAGATGGAAAAATCAAATGTCAAGTGAAAACTGACATTTCTGGCAATTAGCACATTCTGCTTCTATAATATTATGGTTCCCCCAAATTACTTGCTTAGGTTTGCTTTCATCTTGGGCATAAAATACTTTAAAAGCAAATAAATTTAAGGAATCAGAGCTAGAAGAAAGCCTTGAGATATCTAGTTCAAGTGTTTTATTACCCAGCTGAAGAAACTATAGCTCAGATTTAAAGAACAGTAAAAAAAGATCATTCCCATTTATGGGGCACCTGTCATATGTCAGGCAGCTAATCTACAGTGACAGTGAAACAGGAACTATTCTCATTCTCATTTTACCAATGAAGAAACTGAGACTCAGAAAAAGAAAGAAAGGAGATGGAGCAGAGAGAAGAAGAGGAGATGAAAGAATGGAAAGAAGAAAAAACTTGCTCATAGCCATGTAATTTCCAAGCAACCATATCAGCCAGACTATGACCTAGGGGCTAGTTCTTCCCCCTGTGCATTGTCTCTTCTCATGTTACTCGCATTTGTAAATACATTGTAAGGCAAGCAACACATCCTAATGGAGTTGATAAATTACTCCACCACAGTCAGTGGCGTCTGTCACATCTGAGTTTAAATTCTACCCATTAACTTAATTGGGCTTCCCTGGAGGCTCAGTGGTAAAGAATCCACCTGCAAGGCAGGAGACACAGGAAACGCGGGTTTGATCCCTGGGTTGGGAAGATCGACAAGAGATTTAACCAAGATCCTAGGGGAGGGCATGGCAACCCACTCCAGAATTCTTGTCTGGAGAATCCCATGGACAGAGGAGCCTGGCTGGCTACAGTCCATAGGGTTCCAGCATGGGACACGACTGAAGCAACTTTGCATGCATGCAACTTAATTACCTTGATTTTCTTATCGATAAACTTGGGATACTACTGTCACAGAATTGTGAAGTAAAACAAAATAGTAAAGGAGGAGAGTCTAGCTGAGCTCAGTGCCTTGGCTCTGTTGAGTTCGCAAATAATAAAAGATTGCTGCTCAAACAACTCTGTACTAGAAATTTTGTACCTAAATTGGGGCACCAAAATTTAAGTTTGAGGATAGAAATAAAGGTATTTTCTGACATGCAAGGTTTTGAGATGTTTACTTTCCAGGTAGCAAAATAAGAAATTAAGACAGAAGAAACAAAGGATCCAAAAAGTATCATCCAACTGAAAAAATAAAAAGTGAAGGAATTAGCACGGTGCTGGTCAAAGCAGTGTATGCAGCTGAACACAAGCCCAGAGGGTAACCTATTGAGACTGGAGTAGACAGTGGTTCAGGGAGGATACCTCTCGGAAGAAAGTGAGTACAATACTTGATGTCTTTTAATGTATTTAGAGAGAATTTAGAGTTACAGCAGGAAGTTCGGGATAAATCAAGGCAAGTATGTGTAGACAATTAAGCAAAAGAAAAAAATGTTATTATTAGCTTCACGAAAATATAAAGGTTGTATAAGAAAGAAAGCAACCACAGTACATGTCATGCCTTAGATATGAGCATAGTTCTTTAGATGCATGATGTGAACACCAATTATTCATTAGGCTAACGCTGCTTTGGAAGGAGGAGAATTAGCAGTCTGCTTTTACCTAGAGATGGATAGGGAAGTACGAGGGTGCAGGACACTGCGGGAATAAAGTACGAAGCTCCTGTCTTTTATTATGGGAAGGCAATCACTCCCCAAAGCTGGAAAACCCAAGAATGGCAGTGCTAGCATGCAATTTAGAAACAGGGTAGAAAAGAACAGGAAACAATGATTAAACTCCTAAAAAGCACTACCTCAGGGATATGGAAAACAAGAATGGGCAATGCGGCAAAGAGTTGGTATTTATCATAAATCTCTTAATACTCTTCTGCCTTTTAAGTTGTGTACATGTAATATGACACTGTGATAAAATAAATGTTGCAGGGAAAATCCCAAAGAACTAAAAAGGTAGGGGGAAAAGCAATCCAAGGCAGAACTAGGTTTGTTAATTTCTACTAGGATTTTGTAACTGTATACATTGTTTCTCTATAGTTATATGATGAATTGCAACTTCCTAGGTCCCTTTTACTGACAATTATCTAACTAAAGTTGATATAAAAAACGCTAAAGTATATAAAGAAACCATAGACTGATGTCCATGTTATTTTTTTTTACTAAGGAGTGAAGTAAGAAAAGTGGACTTACCTAAATTAGTGAGAAGGTAAGCAATTTTTTCATAAGCCTGTAATAAGAGAAAGTAGTTAATGTTATTTTCTTTTAAAAAATACTGTTATTCAGACTATTCAATGAAACATCTAAAGTTATAACTTCTTTCAGTTAAGAAGAAGCATGTTTTAAATATTACAATGTAGTGCTTTATATACATGAACACACAAAATGTAATAAAAACATGTTGTAAATGTGGCTATATACAGACATGATTTCTGCAATAACCTTTCTGCTAGCTGTCTTTATTTTCGCTTTATAAGTCAAACAGAAGAGACCCGTATATACCCCAAAGACTTTCAGCTAGTTAAACTCGCTCAGTCGTGCTCGACTCTTTGTGACCCTGTGGACTGTAGCCTACCAGGCTCCTCTGTCGATGGGATTCTCCAGGCAAGAATACTGGAGAGGGTTGCCATTTCTTTCTCCAGGGGATCTTCCCAACCTAGGGATTGAACTCAGATCTCCTGCATTGCAGGCAGACGCTTTAACCTCTGAGCCACCAGGGAAGCTTACCCCAAAGACTTCAGCTAGTTAATATTTGACCTGGGATTTGATAACCAAATTATATATTTTCTTTTTTGCTACACTGGAAGGTTTACTGGAACTATGTCTTCTTTACTATTGATAAACAATTTTCCTAACTATGACAAAGACAGTGAACAAAGTTGCATTCCCAAACAACAAAGTTGTTTGGTGGTTATTTAAAACAAGATTCACTTTGTTTCCCAAAACAAAGTTGGTTTCATGGTTATTTAAAATAAGATTCACTAGTCAACTCTGTTGAATCTGTAGTTATGTGAACATTTTAATAACATTTTTTATATTCTGTCACCTTCTCTTTGTCCCACCTTACTCTGTCCACAGCTCATACAGACTCAAGGAAAGAAAACATATTTTACAATATTACAAGTAAATACAGCTGGAAGTATATATTTACTACAGATAGAAGGGTGATATATGTGTGCATGTAAATATAATTACATAACTCCAAAATTAAACAAATCATTCTTTAGACTATAAATTCAAATAACCCTGGCTATCAGCATGAAAAATCAAAAAGGTATATGGACACATTAAAACTTTTTCACCTTCTCTGACTGTTCGTTCAATAGAACTAATGTGATTATTCATCTTAACCATGATTCAATCCATTTCTTCCTAAGATCTGAAGTGGTGTCCTCAAACAGAAAGATTATATTGAGTACAAAAGGTTCATTCTACTCCTGGTGCAGTTTAAAAAAAAAAAAAAAACTACACACAAATTATCATTTTCAGATTTTAGAATAGATGTTTGAATTTGTGAGCACAAAAGTTTTCCTGACTTTATTCTTTTCCATGCCCCATTTATCAACTATGATTAGAGAAGGGTCTCCAAAGAGCATGATAAGACAGCCTTATTAATCAGCAAATAGTCCATGAGTAGCTACGGTGCTTCACGCACTGAATTAAGTGCCCTCATGGGGGCTGAGAGAAAATTTTACTTAAGTAACTGCCATTTAGAATATCTGGCTGGTGCCAAACAGTGTTTTCCAATAGGCTGCACAGAAAGTTCATTCAGGTTTTTCTGTAAGATGTTACAGAAACCGGAATGAACTTTTTGGCCAACCCAGTGTATACTATTTATATTTGTCCTTACAAAAATATTATCAAATAGATGTTATGATTTTATGGAATAGGAAACGGAGGTTTAGAATGTTAAGTACCTAGCCTGAGATAATACTTTTAAGCAAGAACCAAAGTCAGTATTTGGTATAAAGGCTCTCTTGTATCATCTATGTTATGCCTTGTCTCATAAACAATTTCAGATTTTGTCTTAGCACTTAGCACATAGATGTGCCCATAAGCCCAGGATGGCAATATCTACAGCTGATGCCCCAAGGGACTATAATAATCTAATAACCTATGAAGGAATTTTACCAGTCAGAAAAGACGCTGTGCCACACCTGGAGATACACTTTTGGAAGGGTATGTAGAGTAGTGGAGAGCCTACACCATCCAAGGCCCAAATGCTACAGCCTATTGGCACTGTCATGATGATAAACTACAAAATAGTCCTTGCAGTGTGGACTGCAAGGAGATCCAACCAGTCCATTCTGAAGGAGATCAACCCTGGGATTTCTTTGGAAGGAATGATGCTAAAGCTGAAACTCCAGTACTTTGGCCACCTCATGAGAAGAGTTGACTCATTGGAAAAGACTCTGATGCTGGGAGGGATTGGGGGCAGGAGGAGAAGGGGACGACCGAGGATGAGATGGCTGGATGGCATCATGGACTAGATGGACGTGAGTCTGAGTGAACTCCGGGAGATGGTGATGGACAGGGAGGCCTGGCATGCTGCGACTCATGGGGTCGCAAAGAGTCGGACACAACTGAATGACTGAACTGAACTGATATGCAAAATAATTAAATTAGAACACTTACTAATGCCATACACAAGGATAAAGTAAAAATGAATTAAAAATCTACTTTTAAGACCAGAGTCGGACACGACTGAGCAACTGAACTAAACTGAACTGAACTGAGTCCTGGCACTGTGACTCATTAACTCACCCACAAAGTGTACAATGAAACAATAATTTAAATAAAACAAACTAGATGGTATATGACAGCAACCTTGACAGGGGAAGTTGCATGCGCGCGCGCACGTGTGTGTGTGTGTGTGTGTGTGTGTGTGTGTGTGTTGGAATGGAGATATAACTGAGGGAGGAGAAAATAAAGGGATTCTGCGTCAATTGTTCTGCTTACTACATTATACACAGGTAGTGAATGTATGGGGGCTTCCCAGGTGTGGTGGTGGTAAAGAATCCACTTGCGAATGCAGGAGAAGCAAAAGACACGTCCAGGGTTCAAACTCTAGGTCGGGAAGATCCCCTGGAGTAGGAAATAGCAACCCACTCCAGTATTCTTGCCAGGGAAATCCCATGGACAGAGGAGCCTGGCGGGCTACAATCCATGGGGTCACAAAGAGTTGGACAGGAAGGGGAATTCATGAAAGAGTATATGTATACATTATATGAATCTGCATCATTATACATATATATATATATATGCAATACATGTGTCTTTAAAATACATATATAAATAAAATAAATTTTAAAAAATATATGAAATACCATATAGTGAACCCAAGCTTTTAAAAATCATTCATGAGTCCATTTCAGTAAGCCAATATTCTTAGTCATGTGCTGCTGCTGCTGCTGCTGCTAAGTAGCTTCAGTTGTGTCCGACTCTGCGCGACCCCAGAGACGGCAGCCCACCAGGCTCCCCCGTCCCTGGGATTCTCCAGGCAAGAACACTGGAGTGGATTGCCATTTCCTTCTCCAGTGCATGAAAGTGAAAAGTGAAAGGGAAGTCACTCAGTTGTGTCCGACTCTTCGCGACCCCATGGACTGCAGCCCACCAGGCTCCCCTCCCATGGGATTTTCCAGGCAAGAGTACTGGAGTAAGGTGCCTTTGCCTTCTCCTCTTAGTCATGTACATTGGGTTAAAAGTATTTATTAGAAATTTCTAATGAGTTTGGTACTATCCAGGGAACCAAATGACAGTGAATCAAATATAATCTCTACCATTGTGGAATTTAAATTCTGGTTCTCAGAGACATATGACAAAGAAATATGTACTTGAACAGGAGATGCCGAGTACTAAGAGGAGAGATGAAGCAGCCTGATGGGTAGAGAGCAGTGGAGTGCTAAGTAGAGGCTGGTCAAGGAAACCTCTAAGAGAGGGAGATGTCTCAGCAGAGAGCTACTTGGAGTAAGGGAGCCAAACAGAGATGGGGCTAAGTATCTGGTAGACATAGAAACAGTGAGTGCAAACGCCTGAGCCTATCATGCACTCGGTGTGTCTCCTGAAGGTGGAGGAATCAGAGTGATGGGGTGGAGGTACAAACGAAGTAACAGATGAATCAGAGAGATCTCAGAGGGAAATTCTTTTCTGGTGTCTCATAGGCTGTGGTGAGGACTTCAGAATACATTCTAAGCTGAAAAAGTCATCATCTCCCTAAATAATGCTTTGCTTTGGGGTGTCATGAGAAATCAATTGGGGAAAAAGTGGCAAAGGCGTTTGCTGTGAAGGGGCAAAATTCAGGAGTTCTACATTTGCTTTAACGCTCTTCATCTCCAAGTCAGATGCTCACAATCTAACTTTCATTGTAAAAAGGAGCTCCAAATGGACAAATGCAGAATCAAAAAGAGTCTTCACTTTTCTAGGAATTCTTTTTGAATTTCTAGAAATCATTGACATACACATGAACAAACTAAACAAATACATTTTAAAAAGCCAATCTTAAGAATCATTTGTCATTGCTTCCTTTTGAGGTCAAGATGTGTGGTCCAACACTTTGACCCACCCTATTTCATAATAACCTTTTTGCGTTGTAATTATCAGTTAAGGAAACCTGGGTACATTTTGAAGTCTTTGGGGATCAGGCCCATGGAAGAAACAAAGGAATACATGTGCTGGACTTTAGAGACAGAGGGGATTAATATGTGGAAGAGTCCAATACTACAAAGCTACAGTCATCAAGACTATGGTACTGGCACAAAAACAGAAATATAGACCCACGGAACAAGATAGAGAGCCCAGGTATAAAACCCACACCCTATAGGTACCATATTTTTGACAAAAGAGCCAAAAATATACAATGGGGCAAAGATAAGCCTCTTCGGTAAGTGGTGCTGGGAAAAACAGACAGCGAAGACTCTTGAGAGTCCCTTGGACTGCAAGGAGATCCAACCAGTCCATTCTGAAGGAGATCAGCCCTGGGATTTCTTTGGAAGGAATGATGCTAAAGCTGAAACTCCAGTACTTTGGCCACCTCATGAGAAGAGTTGACTCATTGGAAAAGACTTTGATGCTGGGAGGGATTGGGGGCAGGAGGAGAAGGGGACGACAGAGGATGAGATGGCTGGATGGCATCACTGACTCAATGGATGTGAGTCTGAGTGAACTCTGGGAGTTGGTGATGAACAGGGAGGCCTGGCGTGCTTCGATTCATGGGGTCGAAAAGAATCAGACACGACTGAGTGACTGAACTGAACTGAACTGAGCTGATGTGCAAAAGAATTAAATTAGAATACTTACTAATGCCATGCACAAGGATTAAAGTCAAAATGAATTAAAAACCTACTTTTAAGACCAGAAACTATAAAACTCTTAGAAGAAAACACAAGCAGAATGCTTGAAGACATAAATCAAAGCAAGATCTTCTATGACCCACCTCCTAGAGTAATGGAAAGAAGAACAAAAATAAGTAAGTAGGACCTAATTAAACTTAAAGCTTTTGTACAGCAAAGGAAACTACAAACAAGGTGAAAAGATTACCCTCAGAATGGAAGAAAATAATAGCAAAGGAAATAGCTCTGATAAATAATTAGCAGCTCATACAACTCAATATCAGAAAAACAAATAACCAATCAAAAAGTGGGAAAAAGACCTATGCAGACATTTCTCCAAAGAAGACATACAGATGGCTAACAAACACATGAAAAGATGCTCAACATCTCTCATTATCAGAGAACTGCAATCAAAACTACAATGAAATACCACCTCACACCAGTCAGGATGGCCCTCATCAAAAAGTCTACAAACAATAAATGATGGAGAGGGTGTGGAGAAAAGAAAACCCTCTTGCACTGCTGGTGGGAAAGTAACTTGATACAGCCACTATGGAAGACAGTATGGAGAGTCCTTAAAAAACTAGGAATAAAACCACCATATGGCCCAGCAATCCAACTCCTGGGCATATACCCTGAGAAAAACAAAATTGAAAAAAATACATGTACCCCAGTGTTCAATGCAGCATTATTTACAATAGCTAGAACATGGAAGCAAACTAGATGTCCACTGACAGATGAATGGATAAATAAGCAGTGGTACATATATACAATGGAATATTACCCAGTCATAAAAAGGAATGGATTTTAGTTCTAATGAGATGGATGAACCTATAGCCTACTAGATAGAGTGAAGTAAGTCAGAAAGAGAAATATAAATATCATATACTGACCCATATATATGGAATCTGGAAAGATGCTACTGATGAATTTATTTTCAGGACAGCAATGGAGAAACAGACAGAGAATGGACCTACAGACAAAGTGGGGAGATGGAAGGGAGGTTCGGGAGGGAGTGGACATGGATGTACCCATGGCTGATTCTTGATATATGACAGAAAACCACAAAATTCTGGAAAGCAAATATCCTTCAATCACAAAAATAAAGTGGCAAAATATAATAAATAATGTGGAGGAGCCCAGAACCAGCATGGAGTACTTACAACAGCCCAGTATATTCAAGGGTTTTCTTTTCCTTCTTTTTTTTTTTTTTCTGGTTAAAGCATGCTCTATGCATAACACATGGATTCTAAAATGAGAGGAAGACTATCAAAAGGAATTTATCCTTTTATTGGCAATGCTGAAATAGTTTAATTGGCTTAATTCCAGCTATTTCAAACTGTAAGAATACTTCTGCTATGATCCTTCTATGTTTTCCTTCAGAATTATGCATTAATCATGAGATCAGACAGCTGTCATGCTATTGCAATCTATTCTTAAATTAATTAAGAATTAATTAATTAAGAATTAAGATAAATTAAGAATTAAGAATCTTGTTGTCAAGCAACAAGAACATACATTTTAAAAATAACTGCATTTTAGATTTTTATTAAAAACTTTTTAGAAATATTTCCTGATGATGGCTAAGCATGCTATTTCTGGTATCTTAATAGCATATATTCAGGGTCAGTAAAATAAAGAAGAAAGAGGATGATGGGATTTATAAAAAGAAAGTCCTGGTTTTAAATTCTGGCTTTGAAGTTTTTTAGCTGTCCTCCAAGTAAAAGATGTTAAAGATAATAACTTGAAATTTTAGCTACTGTTAAATTATTTGTAATCTGTATTTGGATTGTGTGATTTCTGATCTTGGCTGTGTATCAAAATTACCTTATATCCCTTANGGATGTACCCATGGCTGATTCTTGATATATGACAGAAAACCACAAAATTCTGGAAAGCAAATATCCTTCAATCACAAAAATAAAGTGGCAAAATATAATAAATAATGTGGAGGAGCCCAGAACCAGCATGGAGTACTTACAACAGCCCAGTATATTCAAGGGTTTTCTTTTCCTTTTTTTTTTTTTTTTTCTGGTTAAAGCATGCTCTATGCATAACACATGGATTCTAAAATGAGAGGAAGACTATCAAAAGGAATTTATCCTTTTATTGGCAATGCTGAAATAGTTTAATTGGCTTAATTCCAGCTATTTCAAACTGTAAGAATACTTCTGCTATGATCCTTCTATGTTTTCCTTCAGAATTATGCATTAATCATGAGATCAGACAGCTGTCATGCTATTGCAATCTATTCTTAAATTAATTAAGAATTAATTAATTAAGAATTAAGAATCTTGTTGTCAAGCAACAAGAACATACATTTTAAAAATAACTGCATTTTAGATTTTTATTAAAACTTTTTAGAAATATTTCCTGATGATGGCTAAGCATGCTATTTCTGGTATCTTAATAGCATATATTCAGCGTCAGTAAAATAAAGAAGAAAGAGGATGATGGGATTTGTAAAAAGAAAGTCCTGGTTTTAAATTCTGGCTTTGAAGTTTTTTAGCTGTCCTCCAAGTAAAAGATGTTAAAGATAATAACTTGAAATTTTAGCTACTGTTAAATTATTTGTAATCTGTATTTGGATTGTGTGATTTCTGATCTTGGCTGTGTATCAAAATTACCTTATATCCCTTAAATCACTGATTTTGTAATGCTATTTTGGGAACTGACCGGATCAGAATCACTTGGAGTGCATTACGAGTTATTTTTTTGTTTGTTTTAAATGCAGACGTCATAGTCCTATAAAGAAGATTCTAAATGAGACTCAGGGATCTGTAGTTTTTCAAAAGTGTTTCAGGTGATTTGATGAATAAAAAACAGGAAACAATCCTTTAAGTTACTTTTATGATCTGTGAAATGGGCTGTCATCAAATTTTTATTATCTTGACACATATCTCACTCCCAAATTGAACATTGCTTTAGGAATGGCTTGATTCACCTATTTTAAAAGCTTAGAGAACGTGTATACTTTGATTACTAATTTGAATGAAAATAACAAGTGCAGAAAACCTGAAAATATAATTCTAATAACAAAAATAATTTTGAGCACATGTGATNGTGAAATGGGCTGTCATCAAATTTTTATTATCTTGACACATATCTCACTCCCAAATTGAACATTGCTTTAGGAATGGCTTAATTCACCTATTTTAAAAGCTTAGAGAACGTGTATACTTTGATTACTAATTTGAATGAAAATAACAAGAGCAGAAAACCTGAAAGACACTGAAAATATAATTCTAATAACAAAAATAATTTTGAGCACATGTGATATTCAAAATGCTAGGATATTTGAAGAATAAAATATTTTCAGTGTCTTCAAAAATATATTCTAAATGTCTTTTAGTCATTCGGCAGGACCTGGAGATACAAACATGGGGAAGCTACAGTCCCAGTTCTTGAGGAGTTGATACCCTGATAGTGGGAGAAAAGGCATGTCCCAAGCACTGTCACAGAAGGGATTGTTTAATTCTACCAGGAGAATCTGATAAAAATGGAGAATAAACCTGCCCAAGGACCTATGAGAAGAGACACAAAGAAGAGATTATTTCACATATGGAACTGAGAAAAATTTTAAGAAGGAAGTGATCCTTAACTGGAATTTTCAAAGATGAAGAGATATTCTCCAAGGAGATAAAAGGAAATAAAGGCCAATAGAGGAAGCACTGTGAACCAGGAAATGGGTGTGAAATAGCAGAAAGCCAGGGAGCAAGCACAAGTGAGTCAGCAGGCTGCAGTGCAGCCTGTGATAGACAGGGAGGGGACAGGACACACCACCAAATGAGGCGAGAAGGGAAAACCGATTTTAATAATGGAAACCCTCCTTGCCATTGATATCAGAGGCAGTGGGAACCTGTTAGACAGATTTGAGTACAAAATTACAATGATCAAATTTGCAATTTAGAAAGGCGATTGCAGCAGTGGAGTGAAAGGGAGATGGGAAGAGGTGAAAATACAGACACGAAGACTAATCAGTTAGAAGGCTGCGGCAACAGTCCAAGTTAAAAATGATAAGTAGCTGGCTGAACTAAGGGAGCAGAAGTGAGCCTGAGGAGCAAGGAATGAACAGGAGAGATGTTATGGAAGCACAATTCTCGTTAGTCACTGATATGATGGAGACAAAAGTAGTGCGTGAATAATGACTTAAGGCTTCAGTCTGTGTACATTAAATATGAAAAGTTCCAATAAAACATATTTGGCTGATTTAAACTATTTTCCATGCACTTATTTTGTAATTTCATATATATGACTTATAGCCAAAAAACATATTAGATTTAATAGGGTATTTTGACCGAGTCCAGATCCCTCATTTGGGGAATATAGTTTCACGAAGTCAAGCTATTAGGGAACAAAAAGTACATTTCCATGAGCTGTATATTTAGTGTTGGTCTGAAAATAGCAAAAGATAGCGTTTGGTATTCCAGGTGAATCCTTTTGGTAGTATGTTTTTTAAAGGGTCTGATATTTTGATATCAATTGATATTCATCTATCCTTATTTGATTAAGCTTTTAAATTAATCCTGTGTGTTCAGGTGTTTGATAGGACTGTTTGATAATCTGTGAAATGCCTTAAAATCCTGAGAAGGAAGGAAATGCATAAATTCAGAAGGAATTTCTTATATGGATTGAATCTGAGAAATGTAACATTCCCGTCACATTTGTTGCGTAGACTGCATAGTTCTTCAGTTCAGTCGCTCAGTTGTCTCTGACTGCGACCTCATGGACTGCAGCACACCAGGCTTCCCTGTCCATCACCACCTCCCGGAGCTTTCTCAGACTCATGTCCATCGAGTCAGTAATGCCATCCAATTATCTCATCCTCTGTCACATAGTTCTTGCCTGATGCTAAATCCATTTTAAAATTTTCTCCTGAGTTAGTTGCAAAGGCAAAGGACAAGTTGTATGGCCTATTTCACTTCCAAGAATCCCTATCTTTATGCCAAATGTTCAACAAGTAGAAATAAACTTTTAAAAAAGAAAAATCAGCTGTTTTCACCTGGGAACTATGGATGCTTCTTTCTTAGCTCTAGGCATTTACATGGACTTTTGCATTTAAAGTAGAGCTAGTGGGAGCCTGGTGGGCTACAGTCCATTGGACACAACTGAGCTCACGCATGCACACACATGCACACACACACACAGCGGGATTTTAAGGATCTCAAAGGATGGTTTCTATAATAAAAAGAGTACTGTCTTCACCTGTCTCTAAAGGTCTTTTTAATCTGTAAAATGCAAGTACTTTGGAAGAGAGAACACATTAAACCTCATCAAAAGTATGAACTTAGTGAGAAGAAGCTGTGTCTGAACCTATAAGAGGAGTGTATGTTGAAGGGTTAATTGTGATTCTCAGAAAGGAGTGGTCACTGAGGAGAGAAACTAGAGGAGGTGTAGAATCAGAGGTCAAAGGACTGGGGATTGAGAAGCACCTGGAATAATACAAAACTGGAGTGTGGTACACCACTGGAAACTTTCATCAAATTTTAATTTTTTGCAATATCACTGATAACAGGAAGAACGCCAAAGAATGCTCAAACTACCACACAATTGCACTTATCTCACACGCTAGTAAAGTAATGCTCAAAATTCTCCAAGCCAGGCTTCAGCAATATGTGAACCGTGAACTTCCAGATGTTTGAGATGGTTTTAGAAAAGGCAGAGGAACCAGAGATCAAATTGCCAACATCTGCTGGATCATNAAGAGTCTTCTCCAACACCACAGTTCAAAAGTATCAATTCTTCGGCACTCAGCTTTCTTTATAGTCCAACTCTCACATCTATACATGACCCCTAGAAAAACCATAGCCTTTTGGCTAGATGGACCTTTGTTGGCAAAGTTGTGAAGTTATTACTTAGTTACTCTAACTTTTCAAACCAGAAAGAAACAAATTAGAAATGACAAGATTTTTTAATTATCTATCTTGATTTTTTAAAAGGCAAGATTAATAAATCACTTGGATCTCTTCTTAAAGGTAGAAAAATAAGCTACAGTATTATCAATCTGCCAGTTTTGCCACTTTATTATATTTAAAATCGGTTGTAACTTGATTTAATTAAATTCATATCAAAATACATCACATAGTTGATAAATTAGGCAATGGCCATCTAAAGATTCTATAATGAAATTACCATCTTTAAAATTATTATAGTTACCATTGATAAGCCCTTATTTAGTGTCAAGCAACACATAATACTTTACCTACTTTATCTTTTGGTTCCCCATTGTCTAGCATACCTACCTAGGAGGTAGATATCCCGTTCTGCATTTTACAAATGAGAAAGTAGTCTTCAGATATGATAGCTCAGGTTACAGAACCAGTAAGGGGCAGGACCAGGATTCAACAGAGAACACAGCCAGAGAAGGAGCTGCAGAGTTCTCACACCAAATAAAGATTCGGTAGGGCCACCTTATACTAACAAATCGACTGTAGTAACATATAGGGTAGACTATGAGCACACGGCAATGGCAACATTCTGAAGAAAGTAATATTTACTTTTGAAATGTTTCCATCACATTTTGGCAAAAGCTCTGAAACCCTCTCCGGCTTTTTTTTTTTTTTTCTTTAATGGAACTAAAAGAGAGTAAAATTGTTACTGTGTCAGCCTCTAATTATTATAGAAAAATGCCCAGTAAAATATTCTGAATCCTTAGAAATTAGTGGAAAAGTAATGCATTAAATCAGTGGTCTTCTAAATGTTTGTAACCTCAAATAAGTTTATAGAACTATGTATCATATTATATATATTTATTGTAAAGCAGAAACATTACTTTGCCAACAAAGATCCATCTAGTCAAGGCTAGGATTTTTCCAGTTGCCATGTACGGACGTGAGAGTTGGACTGTGAAGAAAGCTGAGCACCAAAGAACTGATGTTTTTGAACTGTGGTGTTGGAGAAGACTCTTGAGAGTCCCTTGGACTGCAAGGAGATCCAACCAATCCATCCTAAAGGAGATCAGCCCTGGGTGTTCTTTGGAGGAAATGATGCTAAAGCTGAAGCTCCAGTACTTTGGGCACCTCATATGAAGAGTTGACTCATTGGAAAAGACTGATGCTGGGAGGGATTGGGGGCAGGAGGAGAAGGGGATGACAGAAGATGAGATGGCTGGATGGCATCACTGATATGATGGATGTGGGTTTGAGTGAACTCCAAGAGTTGTTGATGGACAGGGAAGCCTGTCATGCTGTGATTCACGGGGTCGCAAAGAGTTGGACATGACTGAGCAACTGAACTGAACTGATGACATCCAAAATTTATTTTCATCATATATGTTAACTGTGGCAAATGATGTAATTTCCAGTGAATTATAAAACTGACATTTTAAAATACAACTTTTATGTTGGTCTTTTATACCTAATTCATATCCCTTTAAGATATATATTTCCAGAAGGCTCTTCTTTTCTACTGAAACATTTTAATGGTTCCATTTTATCTTTAAATCCAATTTTATTCTATTTCTACCTCAGAATATTATCCTTTATATTTATACCTGAAAATGTTCATACTTCTTTGAAACAAAAAAATACAGACAGAAATTAAAATAATTAAAACAATTTTAAACATCAGAATGGATATAATCTCTTTAAAACACCTGGATTTTCACTTCAATTAATAAAACAATAGAATTCATTCCAAAATTTAATAAATATTAAGTTTAAAATATAAGATTTTATTATAAATGCTTCTCTTAAGTTGTTAAGTCAATGGTCTTTTTGTTTTTTAATCGATCCAGGTATCCATGGACACCTACTACTTATTGCAATCAGATAGGTTTCAGCATCAACTTCATTTTAATTTATTTTTTTATAAGGATGTTTACTGAGAAAACAAGTTCCTTTAAATGTGTAGATAGGAATGCAACAGGTTTTGTTATGGTTATGTAATTCACTTCCTTGAACTGTGCCTGAATTAAAGTTTGTATCTGACATGTCCAATTTATAACCTTCATCAGATCCCCATTTATGCATGTATGTATGCCATGTATATGCTATTTCAAAACTTCTGCTTAACAAAAGGCATTGTCCTTAGCACCAAAATAGAGTGTTTAACCTTTCCAAGAAGTTACAGTTAAATGAAGATCATACTATAATACCATATGACTTAGGAAAAAAAAAACCTTGTATGCTAAACAAGTGTTGGCACTCATGAGAATGATCCCTCTACTTCTCACAGAATACTAAAACAGCTGTTAACATCCCAAAGAAATTTTCCAGTCGCCAATTTCCATTGTACTTGTAAAGAATATCATTGACATATCCTCAGATAATATAACCATGATATTACCTTATTTTTACTCAAAATTTTTTTATTGCTTAAAAAATCTATATTCCTCTGGGAAGACAAAACATAAATTCAGCATAGAGCCTGTTTTAAGCTCATAACCTGCTAATAATAAATTTAACCAATGGAAACAAATTCCATATGTGTGATGTCAATATCACACATGTGACACAATAGGGTTTATAAAATAAGACACCGTTTTGGACCTAGAACAATATTTCAGTTTTATCTGAGACATGGTCCCAAGCTACAATCTGGTTCTGTTTTCAGATCCATCAGTGACAATAATGTGACTTCATATTCTGGAAACTCCACTGGTGAGTGGTTCCACCATTTAAGACAAAGAGGCAGTCATTCTTCTTCCATTATGTATTGTAAGGTTTAATTAATGGGTGTAAAGCAATTGGAGAGTGCTAGATGAAAGCCTCCGTAGAAGGTAAGTAAGTACAACATAAATTATGTAAGCATTATATGTCATCTCAGCTGGTTTGGCGGATGAAATTGTTGGGTAATTGTCCCTTACTGCTGAGTTCTTCAGGCCCAAAATGGGATAGGTCTTACCTAGACTGTGGTACACCTGGAAATGCATCTCAGCAAGACTTGTTTGTTTGGCAAGAAATTACTTTTTAACTCCAACTCAAGTGCTTCCATAAAGGTGTCTGATCACAACTACATGAGCTAAGTAATAACTGAAGCATTAAATTTATGCATAGTTTTCATTTTATAACTTTGCTTCCAGATGTGCTCACGACAGGGAAGGTAAACCAGGTTTATCTCTAGGGTCCGGTCTACTCAGTTGGTTAAGGTTGTCAGGAGGGCAGTAGTGAAAAGGATTCTGAGGCCACAGCTAGCTTCTTCAGAAAAAAGGGTCACTGGAGATTAACTTTGACTCTTGTGGCAGTGAAAGCAAAGTTGTAGCAGAAGTACCTTGTAATTTCCTTGCCTGGTATAGGCCATGATTAATATGCTAAGTAGAACATGGTAATGTATTCATGCACATATCTAGGAAAATCCCTAAGGGTATGTACGGTACACCCAATCCTGCCAAGTCATGTTCAGTTCTCTAAGCACAGATATAAAAATATTTATTTGGTTGAATTTTTTCCTAGTAACTAGCTAATATGAAAATAACCAATTGAATTTTATTAAGCCATTTCTCAGTAACTAGTTATTTGATTAAACTGAACTTGCTTTTCTTTCTACCAGTGCAGATATAGCTTAAATATCTTTTGAGTGAATATATTTTAGGCTTAATTGGCTTAATTTCTAATCAAACTCTGAAGAGCTTTGGGCTTCAGAAAATTTGAAACTATAGAATTACCTTGTTCTTTCTTGAACTAATTAACTGAGCAGATTCTTTGCATTCAGTTTAGAGCTCCTGAACCTTAGCTAAAGTTTCATTTTCTCGCTCAGCAGTTGGAAACCTATCTCCTTGCACAACAGAAACTAAGCATGAACCCCAGGCTTACTGAACTGAACAGACTCTGGCGCCCGTCCCCGAATATTGATGTGCAGAATCTCCCAGAAAGTGCAGTTTCACTCTTCTCCCTTTTATAAGCCGTGAAAGGAAGTAAGCCAGGTTGTTATTCAACTCTAGTATTTAATCAAGCATTACTTAGGCTCTTCTGAAACTCTCTGGCTTCTAAGTTGAGAGGAAAAGCAAAGAGAACACAGGATGGAAACTAATTGAGCAGGCTGCCAGAATTATTCGGGATCACATGGGCATTCTCAGTCAGGCCCCAGTTACCACCTCCCCCAAACTTCTGAGAGTCAGCAAGAAACCCCACCTCAGTCCTGGTGCTGACTTCTGACTTAGTATTTTACAGCTTTCTCAAGGATCTGATGCACAGTAATCCACTGTCTGAAGTGTGACTTTCTATAAATCTAGTTTCAGCGCACAACAGACAACACTTTCTCCATTCAGGTTGTGAGTACACAAATCGGGCATCCACACAATGGGAAAAAAAAAGCTTGTTTATGTGTTTGAAGAACAGCCTGCAGGTCAGGTCACTTGAGCAACAGATGCAGGACTGACTCACTGTGGTTTCCTCACCTGCAAAGGGGGAACCCAGCATGTGTCAGAAATCCCTGATACAGCAGGCACCAGGACCAAACTCTCTGTCCTGCTTTTTTTCACTGAGGGCAAGAAACGCGTGTCCTTTGTTTTCCAACACCCAAAAGAGAACTAGTCTGTCCCGA
This sequence comes from Raphicerus campestris, assembly GCA_006410735.1. Lineage (NCBI taxonomy): Eukaryota > Metazoa > Chordata > Mammalia > Artiodactyla > Bovidae > Raphicerus > Raphicerus campestris. The sequence goes on from SJYW01044803.1 coordinate 230,751, forward strand.
AGTCAAAGCAACCAACCTATGAAAGCTGGAGGGTTGGGCTTTCTTTTTCTCTTTTTTTTAAAGGCCTGAATGAGGTGATAGCTTCATGCTGACAGCTGAGAAGCAGGTCAGTCAGGTTCTTGGGTGCTCTATTACACAAGCAAGATACAGCCAGCCTCACCTAACTTCGTTTCTCTGGCACCCTCCTGCCCAGTGGGACATCTGTACACTTAACCCATCTGCTTTCTCTAATGCATGGCAGACACACTGCGGTCAGGGCGGCCGTGATACTTCAGTTTCTGTTTGTAAACACCTCCTAGACCTTAAGGTAAGTGCATGCTGGATTATATCAGATCCTTGGTCTCATCTCTCTCTCTCTTTCTCTTATTTACCAAAGAGAATCAAAGCCAGTTGAACTTTTGGCAGAACAGTCTGGCAAGTACCTACAGAGACCCTTTGTGAAGACAGGTAGCTGTTTCATCAAGTAATTACCTTCCAAATGAGCATTCGTGTTAAGTGAGTTAACTTTAAGAATTATTGCCAAATTCTCTAGATGATGAAACCAGCTGAAGAGTTAAAGAAAAAAACTTGCTTCAAACATACATGATTGCAAGGGCAAATTTCCTTAAGTCAGATCTTAGTAAAAAGCTTCAAAATGTTTAAAGCAGAAGTGCCTGTAAGAATATAAATTGAGTATTTAGATTTAAATTATGCATTTGGATCAATGGTTCTTGCTGAAGTATTAGAACACGACAGCTTTTTTAAAACAATCTGCTAATGCAAGGAATTATTAAGCTTTATATCTTTACCAAAGATCTTCTTAATCAAAAATTGGCAAAATGATGTGTATATATTTTACTTAACATGGTATGTGTGCATGTAGAGCACTCAATGGAAATGTAAAAGGCTAAACTGGTTGCTGCAAAAGACCTCCCATGGATCAAAGACAGGCATTAGGTTTCTTATAATTATTTTCAGTTTGTAGCTGTGTAAATCCCAGGGACGGGGGAGCCTGGTGGGCTGCCGTCTCTGGGGTCGCACAGAGTCGGACTCGATGAAGCAACTTAGCAGCAGCAGCAGCAAGGATTCTTTTCTTACAGAGAGGTTGAAACAATGCTTACCACTGTCTTCTAACCAACCCATAGAGACTGTTTCAACAGTGAAACAATAGAAGGCTGAAAACCCAGGAATTTGGGTCCAGAATATTTTTTTGGAGACACAATCTTTCTAAACTTAACACTCTTCCACCAGATTATTTCAGTATTGAAGTTTATGGCTGAAAATGCCCGAGTTTGCAGGGAGTATGACATTCTATATATTTTTCTGGGCTTATACATTCCTCTGTTTTATAATTAGAATGATGTTCTCAAACTCTTGAAATGTATTAGCTCCTGAAGGAAAGTCATATTTTCCTTTTTGTTTGTTTCTTCCTTTTGAAATCAAATAAAGTGAATGATATGGGTTCTCAATAGAATCCTACCTTCTGGCTAGTTAAGTCTTCTCTCCCTTAAAAGGCATCTCTAGAAGCGTAATTCCTTACGTCTTCATTTACTGCGGCTTTTTTAGTGAGGAACAACAAAATATAATGCAAGACTGGAAAGTCCACTCTGAGTAAAACGTGAGTTCTGCCTGGGATACCAGCTACATGTCTGGCTGTTTCTTATGACTAAGACAAGCAAAACTCATCTGTCTTAATCGGTAGGCTGAGATCTACAATAAGAATGATCACAAACAGAGAGAAGCAGCATAGAATATACTCTTTAGTTGTTTCACTACAGAAACATGCTTTTATACATCTTCTCAGTGCAGCTTAAAGTGATGGTTTTCCTTAAAATTTCTCATTTTGGTTTAGTTTAGAATAACTAGCATTCCTCTTCCCTTGCATGGCTTGATTACTTGACACAAACCAGGATACCTCCTTATTTTTAAAGCTCAGTGCAAAATAGGTATGACTCAGTTACAACAGGACGGCTGGGCAGAATAATAACTTTACAAAATTAAGGGGCAACAATTTTATGAACATTGAATGTGGCTTTGCTTCCCTTAATGGCCACAAGTTTTCTTTTTTTCTTCCCTTATCACCACCTCCTGAAACCCTCTATACAAAAGCAGTAATGTGAAACCACTTTTTAGTGCCAACACCAAAGACAAGAGAAAATAGTGTTCATTTTCTTTGGATAGAGGAATTATTAAAAAAAAAAAA
>SJYW01044803.1:237473-250294 GCA_006410735.1 Raphicerus campestris
GACAGGGAAGGTAAACCAGGTTTATCTCTAGGGTCCGGTCTACTCAGTTGGTTAAGGTTGTCAGGAGGGCAGTAGTGAAAAGGATTCTGAGGCCACAGCTAGCTTCTTCAGAAAAAAGGGTCACTGGAGATTAACTTTGACTCTTGTGGCAGTGAAAGCAAAGTTGTAGCAGAAGTACCTTGTAATTTCCTTGCCTGGTATAGGCCATGATTAATATGCTAAGTAGAACATGGTAATGTATTCATGCACATATCTAGGAAAATCCCTAAGGGTATGTACGGTACACCCAATCCTGCCAAGTCATGTTCAGTTCTCTAAGCACAGATATAAAAATATTTATTTGGTTGAATTTTTTCCTAGTAACTAGCTAATATGAAAATAACCAATTGAATTTTATTAAGCCATTTCTCAGTAACTAGTTATTTGATTAAACTGAACTTGCTTTTCTTTCTACCAGTGCAGATATAGCTTAAATATCTTTTGAGTGAATATATTTTAGGCTTAATTGGCTTAATTTCTAATCAAACTCTGAAGAGCTTTGGGCTTCAGAAAATTTGAAACTATAGAATTACCTTGTTCTTTCTTGAACTAATTAACTGAGCAGATTCTTTGCATTCAGTTTAGAGCCCCTGAACCTTAGCTAAAGTTTCATTTTCTCTCTCAGCAGTTGGAAACCTATCTCCTTGCACAACAGAAACTAAGCATGAACCCCAGGCTTACTGAACTGAACAGACTCTGGCGCCCGTCCCCAAATATTGATGTGCAGAATCTCCCAGAAAGTGCAATTTCACTCTTCTCCCTTTTATAAGCCGTGAAAGGAAGTAAGCCAGGTTGTTATTCAACTCTAGTATTTAATCAAGCATTACTTAGGCTCTTCTGAAACTCTCTGGCTTCTAAGTTGAGAGGAAAAGCAAAGAGAACACAGGATGGAAACTAATTGAGCAGGCTGCCAGAATTATTCGGGATCACATGGGCATTCTCAGTCAGGCCCCAGTTACCACCTCCCCCAAACTTCTGAGAGTCAGCAAGAAACCCCACCTCAGTCCTGGTGCTGATTTCTGACTTAGTATTTTACAGCTTTCTCAAGGATCTGATGCACAGTAATTCACTGTCTGAAGTGTGACTTTCTATAAATCTAGTTTCAGCGCACAACAGACAACACTTTCTCCATTCAGGTTGTGAGTACACAAATCGGGCATCCACACAATGGGAAAAAAAAAGCTTGTTTGTTTGAAGAACAGCGTGCAGGTCAGGTCACTTGAGCAACAGGTGCAGGACTGACTCACTGTGGTTTCCTCACCTGCAAAGGGGGAACCCAGCATGTCAGAAATCCCTGATACAGCAGGCACCAGGACCAAACTCTCTGTCCTGCTTTTTTTCACTGAGGGCAAGAAACGCGTGTCCTTTGTTTTCCAACACCCAAAAGAGAACTAGTCTGTCCCGAAGTCAAAGCAACCAACCTATGAAAGCTGGAGGGTTGGGCTTTCTTTTTCTCTTTTTTTTAAAGGCCTGAATGAGGTGATAGCTTCATGCTGACAGCTGAGAAGCAGGTCAGTCAGGTTCTTGGGTGCTCTATTACACAAGCAAGATACAGCCAGCCTCACCTAACTTCGTTTCTCTGGCACCCTCCTGCCCAGTGGGACATCTGTACACTTAACCCATCTGCTTTCTCTAATGCATGGCAGACGCACTGCGGTCAGGGCGGCCGTGATACTTCAGTTTCTGTTTGTAAACACCTCCTAGACCTTAAGGTAAGTGCATGCTGGATTATATCAGATCCTTGGTCTCATCTCTCTCTCTCTTTCTCTTATTTACCAAAGAGAATCAAAGCCAGTTGAACTTTTGGCAGAACAGTCTGGCAAGTACCTACAGAGACCCTTTGTGAAGACAGGTAGCTGTTTCATCAAGTAATTACCTTCCAAATGAGCATTCGTGTTAAGTGAGTTAACTTTAAGAATTATTGCCAAATTCTCTAGATGATGAAACCAGCTGAAGAGTTAAAGAAAAAAACTTGCTTCAAACATACATGATTGCAAGGGCAAATTTCCTTAAGTCAGATCTTAGTAAAAAGCTTCAAAATGTTTAAAGCAGAAGTGCCTGTAAGAATATAAATTGAGTATTTAGATTTAAATTATGCATTTGGATCAATGGTTCTTGCTGAAGTATTAGAACACGACAGCTTTTTTAAAACAATCTGCTAATGCAAGGAATTATTAAGCTTTATATCTTTACCAAAGATCTTCTTAATCAAAAATTGGCAAAATGATGTGTATATATTTTACTTAACATGGTATGTGTGCATGTAGAGCACTCAATGGAAATGTAAAAGGCTAAACTGGTTGCTGCAAAAGACCTCCCATGGATCAAAGACAGGCATTAGGTTTCTTATAATTATTTTCAGTTTGTAGCTGTGTAAATCCCAGGGACGGGGGAGCCTGGTGGGCTGCCGTCTCTGGGGTCGCACAGAGTCGGACTCGATGAAGCAACTTAGCAGCAGCAGCAGCAAGGATTCTTTTCTCACAGAGAGGTTGAAACAATGCTTACCACTGTCTTCTAACCAACCCATAGAGACTGTTTCAACAGTGAAACAATAGAAGGCTGAAAACCCAGGAATTTGGGTCCAGAATATTTTTTTGGAGACACAATCTTTCTAAACTTAACACTCTTCCACCAGATTATTTCAGTATTGAAGTTTATGGCTGAAAATGCCCGAGTTTGCAGGGAGTATGACATTCTATATATTTTTCTGGGCTTATACATTCCTCTGTTTTATAATTAGAATGATGTTCTCAAACTCTTGAAATGTATTAGCTCCTGAAGGAAAGTCATATTTTCCTTTTTGTTTGTTTCTTCCTTTTGAAATCAAATAAAGTGAATGATATAGGTTCTCAATAGAATCCTACCTTCTGGCTAGTTAAGTCTTCTCTCCCTTAAAAGGCATCTCTAGAAGCGTAATTCCTTACGTCTTCATTTACTGCGGCTTTTTTAGTGAGGAACAACAAAATATAATGCAAGACTGGAAAGTCCACTCTGAGTAAAACGTGAGTTCTGCCTGGGATACCAGCTACATGTCTGGCTGTTTCTTATGACTAAGACAAGCAAAACTCATCTGTCTTAATCGGTAGGCTGAGATCTACAATAAGAATGATCACAAACAACAGAGAGAAGCAGCATAGAATATACTCTTTAGTTGTTTCACTACAGAAACATGCTTTTATACATCTTCTCAGTGCAGCTTAAAGTGATGGTTTTCCTTAAAATTTCTCATTTTGGTTTAGTTTAGAATAACTAGCATTCCTCTTCCCTTGCATGGCTTGATTACTTGACACAAACCAGGATACCTCCTTATTTTTAAAGCTCAGTGCAAAATAGGTATGACTCAGTTACAACAGGACGGCTGGGCAGAATAATAACTTTACAAAATTAAGGGGCAACAATTTTATGAACATTGAATGTGGCTTTGCTTCCCTTAATGGCCACAAGTTTTCTTTTTTTCTTCCCTTATCACCACCTCCTGAAACCCTCTATACAAAAGCAGTAATGTGAAACCACTTTTTAGTGCCAACACCAAAGACAAGAGAAAATAGTGTTCATTTTCTTTGGATAGAGGAATTATTAAAAAAAAAAAAGTGAAACTCACACTATCTGAAAGTATATTTTAAAAGTTATTAAGCCTTAGAAACAATATAAACATTTCAATATATTCAGAAAGATTTAGAATCTTTGTTTAACGTATCACAAATTGGATGGAAAGCCTCCTCTCTCTGTCTCTATTCCCTTTATAATAATTCTAATCTTGGAAGTTTTTCAGGTTCATAATGAGATTATCTCTGTTCCTAGGCTCCATCCTGAAAATTCCTCTTAGGAATTTCTACCTCAGGGCAAGATGGGGCAAAGAACAGGAGAAATGATGCTATCTGGTTTTCCTGTTTTCGTTTTTGTTTTTTCCCCTCCTCTCTCTCTCTCTCTCTCCAAATTCACTTTCTTTCATCCCCACATTCTCTCTACCTCCACTGTGCACCTGGTTGACTGATGAACTTGGAACACAGGAGCACGCAGTCCATCACCTAGCATAACTTTACACAGCAAATAGACAACAGAGCTTAAATATATTAACTAGAAAAGGAAGGAGGCTGAAAGAAAATTGTAAAGAATATAGATTTCTTTTATTGCCCTCTGGAGTTTCTGAACCACTAACGTTACTCTTCCTGTTTGTAATATGCATTGTTCCATTCAGAATGGGGTCTGTGCTCAGTCATGTCTGACTCTTTGCAACCTCGTGGATTATAGACCACCAGGCTCCTCTTTCCATGGAATTTTTCAGAAAAGAATATTAGTGTAGGTTGCTGTTTCCTACTCAAGGGGAAAATGGGGTCACACTTAACCAAAATTGCTTAGTCCTTGCCCCAGCAAAAATCCAGTGCCAGTGTTCTGAAAAGCTGATGGCTTCAATTCCTGGCTGCTTCTGTCCCTTTAAGATGAATGAACGGACCTGAGTAGGAGGTGCAACCTGGTTCTCTCAGAAGCCAGAGGACAGAAGCAAAGCTGTCCCCAGTTACCATTCTGGGACAAGAGAACAAATCAGTACTCACAAAAGCCTTACCCGCAAGTGTATTAATTTTTGAATAAGTTGCAAATAGCATTCACAATGTACTGTCTTATCCTTCTCTTTCTCCCGTTTCCCTGGAAATAAATTATAGGCATAACAGACTGCTTGGCTCATTAAGGGTGTTGATAACCTGAGATTTTCAGGTTATAATCAAAAGCTGGGTAAAAGGTAGAGTGATCCCCTTGGTGGTTCCATGTTACAGGCAAAGTGAAACAAGAACAAAACTCACTTTGTTGACTCTTGATATGTGGATTCTCATTACGGGAAGGGAGTAAAAACACTTTGCAACAATCCTTATGTGACATTATGAGAAAATTAGATGAATGGCCAAGGTTTCTTTTTTGGTCCCCTCTGGTGACCACTTCTTTGGGAAGACAAAATAATCAGAAAGCCTAGGTTTAGGGAAGGCAAATCAAACTGCCTAACCAGACAGGTGAACAAATACAATGCAAAATGAATCAGATCCGTGGCAGGAGACAGTGAAAGAGGCTATAAAGTTTATTATGAACTTGACAGAGTTAACAGGAAAGAGATGTTTCTGAAAAGGTCCATTTGAGTATTTTTAAACTAAATCGAATTGCATTTTAAATGTGCGAGGTGAAGCAATATTTTAATTACATATTGGTGAACTTCAGGTCCTGGGGATAATCATTCCTATTTTGTTAATGTTAATCTGTAAATTACAAGGTAAAAGTGTTTATTTAGAAACCATGGAGACAACTGCTGGGAATTTCTAAATTAGGATAAAGGTGTACTTTAGTATGTTTAAGAGGTACTAAATGAAGAAGGTGGCTCAGACGGTAAAGAATCTACCTGTAATGCGGGAGACCTGGGTTCAATCCCTGGGTTGGGAAGACCCCTGGAGGAGGGCAGGGAAGCCCACTCCAGTATTCTTGCCCGGAGAATTCCATGGACAGAGGAGCCTGGCAGGCTATGGTCCATGGGGTTGTAAAGTGTTGGACATGACTGAGTGACTAAGCACAGCACACAGGTAGAAGTCACTACTTTACCAGTGATTAAAAATATGAGGTTATCAACAGCTCTGGTTAAAATAAAATTTGGATTATTTTATCATTATTATAATCTGTGCTAAGTAAACACTTGTGGGAAAAGTTCTAAAAATCAGCTGATATCAAATCTATATTCCTTTGTAGTTTCTATTATATAAGTGAGTGATTGCGAAATTTTGATGCCAAGGTCTGAATCCTAACCCTATCTTTCAACTACTAGTATGTGTTTTGAATACATTANCTGGTTAAAATAAAATTTGGATTATTTTATCATTATTATAATCTGTGCTAAGTAAACACTTGTGGGAAAAGTTCTAAAAACCAGCTGATATCAAATCTATATTCCTTTGTAGTTTCTATTATATAAGTGAGTGACTGCGAAATTTTGATGCCAAGGTCTGAATCCTAACCCTATCTTTCAACTACTAGCTATGTGTTTTGAATACATTATTGACATTTTTAAATTCCCATTTAACTATCTGTAAAGTAGGATTAATAACCTCTTCCTTATTGTTTGATTGTTTTTGTTAAGAATTAAATGAGTAAATATGCAAACCATCTCATGGAATAAGTGCAGACTAATAATATGTTTTCCAATTATGTCAAAAATTTTTAGGATCTAAATGAATTTTCTTGATTATCACAGAAAGTGACTGAAATATAAACAAAATAATCACAAATAGAGTCTTTTTTTAAGAATTATTTTTAAATTAAAAATACTTAAAATTTTAACACCTAATTAGGTTGGAGTCAGCAAACTTGGCTTTCACTGCTGCTTTTTTAATTTACTAGCTTTCATTACTGGACACTCTGACCCTCAGTTTCTTCATCTGCAAAATGAGGATAATATGAGCTACTCTTTTTGTCTCCAGGGATCATTGTGAGGATTTAATGAGCTGATTTTACAAACTTTAAGACACTTATGGAAATAATGTTATATTTTAATAATAAGAAATGGAAATTAACTAACTGCTTACTTTGGACCAGATACAGTTTAAAGTACTTCTACTTAAATCATTTCATTTAGTCTGCAAAACACTATGAAGTTAGTATGATTATTATGATTTGATAGAACAACTACTTCACATGACAATTCTTTTTCATATGTTTTTCATATAGAAGCCAGATTTGCAATATAAATGTAAATTCAAAACCTCTCCCCCATATCCTCCTATCTATGAACTGTGGCGCTTCCACATTTAAGAGGCAATGTGATGTGCCCAGATTGGAGGTCAGAGCCATGGTTTCCAACTCCAACTCTGCCACGATCTAGTTAAGTACCTTTTCCCACACATACTCCCAATCAGATTCTTCCCTTATGCAATAAGAGAAAACAATGAAAGAAACTCCAATTCTAAGAGTTTCCCTCACTTTCTGTAACTTGGGATTAATAGGAAAAGGGGCAACATGAAGTACATAATGTAATAAAAAGGGATGTTAACCTCAAATTCAAGTAACTCAAATTAAGACCTAATAAAATGCTTTCAAGTGGAGTTCCTGACTGACTCCCTTTAAAGTGGTATGTTTAGTGTATAATTGATAACATAATTTTTATAATAAACACTCCAAATTACATCTTTATGAAAAAAAGTTTTCTTAAATAGGTTAAAGAAATCAGCTAGCTCTACATGCCCTATATTTGCAGTACTTAAAAAAAATTACTTAGCCATCCATATACACTATGTGTGTGTATGTGTGTGTGTATACTTCAACTTGTCCCAAGCTAAATGATCTTTGAAATAATAAAATGACAATGTCTAGCTTGAAAAAGTTTCTATATGGCATTTCCCTAGAAGAATAAAGAAAGAAATATTATAGAGAAAATAGAACTTAGTCAAACAGAACTTAGTGACTCTTGTTTTAATAAAAACCAAAGAAAAGAAACTTTTGGAATAAAGGGTATGATACTGTCATCTCAGTACGACATCTCTATATTTTTTTAAAATCACTGTAGAAATGTAGATCCATTAAGGAAAAACCTCAATACTTCATTTAATAAATCAAATGGTTATTATTTTCTTTCAGATTCTCCATATTAACACTAACACCAAAGAAGATTACAATGTTGACTTCAGCCACAGTTCTGTTGATTTCAGCTTTGTCTAGTTCACTGCTGTTTGGAAGCCATGGGGAAGAAGGTCAAAAGGCAAACACAACAGAAAGCAGTGCAGGAGACTTGAAAGCAAGGGAAAGTCAACCTGTTCCTTTAGAAAGTGAAGCAAATTTAACCTCGGATAAAGAAAATAGAGAAACCTCCAATCCCAAGGCAAGTAATTTCTCTTCTGAGGATCCACCAAGTAAAACACATGAAACAGGTTTCTACGGTAATCTGTCAACAGACAACTCTTCCAGGAGTCCGAGACTCATGCCTACACTTTCCCCAAGACCTCCCTCAATCCACAGCTTTGTTTCCAAACTGCCTTGGAACTCATCCATAGCAGATAATAGTCTTCTGCCAGTTTCAGCCCCTCCCAATACCACAGTTCCTGTGTCTTCAGAAAACTTCACCCGGTCTTCCATCAATGATACCATGAAAGCCCCTGACAACAGTTCCATTACAGTGAACAACCTCCCTTCAGGACCAAACACCGTGTCTGTGACCTCCATGGCAACAGATGGATGGCCTACCACAACCAGAGAGAGCGTGGAGGGGTTTACCATCTATCAAGAAACAACTTTACATCCCACCCTGAAATTCACCAATAATTCCAAAATCTTTCCAAATACATCAGACCCCCAAGAAGGTAAATATAAATGAATTAAATTTCCTTTTGCGTGAAAGTGAATATCCAAGTAAGTTATTACACCTAAGGAATGCACCACTCTAGAAGAAAAAGGAGGATGCCATAGAGCAAGTGGTTCTCATTTTGCAGCAGCCATGATATTCATAGTGAATAGTGAAGGGATTTTTGGACTTAAGTCAATAGACACCAGTCATTACTGTATTGGAATGTGATGAAACAGTGGGCCAAAATAAGAAAATAAGAAATAGGTTAAGTTGAAAAGAAACTGAGACTGATGTAATGGTAAGTTTTAAGATACTGTAACAATATTACTGCATCTCAGAAAGACTGTATGAAATTTCCCAGGCTTTTAGGAACACAACTCGATGGAAGTTTAAAAATATATGAATGTGGGATTTGAAAAGAGAATGAAATGAATAAATTTGGTCATTACCCGAAACCATACAGCAATCACAAGAGACTAGAACACTGATATTTTAAAAATGTAAATTCAACAGGATACCCTTCTTAATTTTTAGTTTGGTACCTACTGACTACCATAAAAATAAAATTTAGCTGTGAGTATCACAAGGAAATTGTATTATGGGGACATTTATGTTTTCATCTGGAGATTAGTGAAGTTTTAAAACATAAAGCAGAAAATATTTCTAATATATAATGAAGATTCATTATATACCATGGTTTTGTTTCCGGAATTAAAAAAAAAATACTCTTTATTCCCTCCATGAACTAATTGATTTCCATATAACCTATCTACAGATGTTAGTGATATAAACAATAAATTATATATATACATTCCTATTTGAAAGCTATTGTTAGTGTACAAGAAAAGTTTTAAAATTTGAAATCCAAGATTAGTATAGCACTGCAACCAATATATTATGTGTACACATATTTTCATAATTTTAAGACATCCTTCCATTTGTACATATAAAAACTATGCTCTGTTTTGCCTTTCTAACACTATATATATTTATATATATAGAGAGAGAGAGGGAGAATATTGAGTACTTAATCCTACCATTGTTCTTTAATAAAAAGAAAATTTAGTTAACTTTGCCTCACTTTCAGCTTAGTAAAAATAAATGTGCTGCTGTTGTAAAAAAATTTCAACATGTTTCTTGGTGTATAAATGGAGTCTGATATAGAATTAGAGACCCTATAAGAACCCTTGCCTACATAATTAATAAGCTTCTTGAGAAATTATTTTTTAAAGCTGAAAATAAGCATGAATAATAAGCATGAATTCAGGGAGTATTATGTGATTTATTGATGACAGCCTTCAAATAAGGTGCTTGTTAAAGGGGATGATAGAATGAAATTCTAGATTCCTTGAAACTCAGACCTACACATTTGTTTGAAATGTACAAAGCACAGCAGACATACTGTTTTGTTTGGTATATTTCCTGTACTTAAAAATATTCTATATCAGAATATATTTATTTTTCTCATAATGCCTTTTCATTGGGGTGAATTCATTTCTATCACNGTATGAAATTTCCCAGGCTTTTAGGAACACAACTCGATGGAAGTTTAAAAATATATGAATGTGGGATTTGAAAAGAGAATGAAATGAATAAATTTGGTCATTACCCGAAACCATACAGCAATCACAAGAGACTAGAACACTGATATTTTAAAAATGTAAATTCAACAGGATACCCTTCTTAATTTTTAGTTTGGTACCTACTGACTACCATAAAAATAAAATTTAGCTGTGAGTATCACAAGGAAATTGTATTATGGGGACATTTATGTTTTCATCTGGAGATTAGTGAAGTTTTAAAACATAAAGCAGAAAATATTTCTAATATATAATGAAGATTCATTATATACCATGGTTTTGTTTCCGGAATTAAAAAAAAAATACTCTTTATTCCCTCCATGAACTAATTGATTTCCATATAACCTATCTACAGATGTTAGTGATATAAACAATAAATTATATATATACATTCCTATTTGAAAGCTATTGTTAGTGTACAAGAAAAGTTTTAAAATTTGAAATCCAAGATTAGTATAGCACTGCAACCAATATATTATGTGTACACATATTTTCATAATTTTAAGACATCCTTCCATTTGTACATATAAAATTATGCTCTGTTTTGCCTTTCTAACACTATATATATTTATATATATAGAGAGAGAGAGGGAGAATATTGAGTACTTAATCCTACCATTGTTCTTTAATAAAAAGAAAATTTAGTTAACTTTGCCTCACTTTCAGCTTAGTAAAAATAAATGTGCTGCTGTTGTAAAAAAATTTCAACATGTTTCTTGGTGTATAAATGGAGTCTGATATAGAATTAGAGACCCTATAAGAACTCTTGCCTACATAATTAATAAGCTTCTTGAGAAATTATTTTTTAAAGCTGAAAATAAGCATGAATAATAAGCATGAATTCAGGGAGTATTATGTGATTTATTGATGACAGCCTTCAAATAAGGTGCTTGTTAAAGGGGATGATAGAATGAAATTCTAGATTCCTTGAAACTCAGACCTACACATTTGTTTGAAATGTACAAAGCACAGCAGACATACTGTTTTGTTTGGTATATTTCCTGTACTTAAAAATATTCTATATCAGAATATATTTATTTTTCTCATAATGCCTTTTCATTGGGGTGAATTCATTTCTATCACCTACTTACTTCCATTTGCTTTCTAATTCTGAATAGAAACAAACTCACAGCCTATCTCATCATTAAGTTCATCAGTGATTCAGAGTTGATTAAAAACAATAGAGAATTCAACGTAGAAGTTAGATCTTACTGGAGAATGCACATGGCATTTCGGTACTATTAGTGTTAATAGGTAATGAGACAGTTACAAAACTGAGGCTTAGGAATGTTTCAAGATAATTCAAATTTTGAAGTACAGTTTTATCAGGAAGTATATATTTCTGATATATCCCCCAAACTCAGTACTTTATGAAACACACACACTCCCACTATATTATATATATACCCATTATCTTTAAAAAAAAAAAAAGTCTTAAACTTTGCTTACACAAAGTCCACATGTATTTCCATTCATTGAGTAACTGTTTTCTAGTTCTTATGTGTAAATTATTTTTTCTTTGTCCTCTAGAGAACAGAAATACAGGAGTAGTATTTGGGGCCATTCTAGGTGCTATTCTGGGTGCTTCATTGCTTAGTCTTGTTGGCTACCTTTTATGTGGAAAAAGGAAAACAGATTCATTTTCCCATCGGCGACTTTATGACGACAGAAATGAACCAGGTAAAAACGACTTTCAGAACTTCACCTGTACACACTGGTTTTAATTAAGTGAAGATGCTAATGTTCACTGCATTATCTAGATGGGATTTAGAGAGTCACATGACAGAATGAACTAAAGATTTATTCTGATCTACCATCTTTCTCAAAGAACATAACCAAAATAACTATGGGCCTGTTAGTGAAGTTTTGAAACCATTTGGAACTGTTGCTCATCACATCACATCAGGCTTCCCTTGTGGCTCAGCTGGTAAAGAAGCCACCTGCAATGCAGGAGACCTGGGTTCAATCCCTGGGTTGGGAAGATCCCCTGGAGAAGGGAAAGGCTACCCACCCCAGTATTCTGGCCTGGAGAATTCCTTGGGCTGTATAGCCCATGGAGTCACAAAGAGTTGGACACGACTGAGCGACTTTCACTTCACTCATCACATCAACATTAGTTTTAAGTAATCCCAGAACCTAAAACATAGCATTATAAATAGTGTTAGCCACTCAGTTGTGTCTGACTCTTTGCACTCTTATAGACTATATGTAGCCCATCACACACTCCTCTGTCCAGGAGGCATATGGCAAGAATACTGGAATAGGCTGCCATTTCCTCTCCAGGGTATTTTCCAAACCCCCTGGAAGGATCGAATCCAGGTCTCCTACATAGCAGACAGTTTCTTTACCATCTGAACCATCAGAGGAGCCAATGAAAAGCAATGGTATGATATTAAGAACAAAATCGCCAGTTTGTAAGCAAAAAATTGGAGCCATTCTCCATCGTTGTTGGATCTCTTAGTAGCAGGATTTTGAACAATGATTTATTCTAATTGGAAGCTCTTCCAAAGTTTACACATATACAACAAATTTACACATATACAGTACAGTAGCTCTCTGTTAATTATCTTGATGAGGCTATAAAAAAGAATTTCTGAAGAGCTGTATATTTGGGTACATAAAGTCAGATAAACCTTAATTCAGAAATTTCCCAATCACGTGATGGAAAAAAAAGCACGACATCTATGGATGAGAAATGTGTCTGCTAAGATAAAGTACTGAGTTTGATCAGTATTAACTAGAACAGAAATGCTGCTCCTGCTAAGTCACTTTAGTCATGTCCAACTCTGTGTGACCCCATAGATGGCAGCCCACCAGGCTCCCCCATCCCTGGGATTCTCCAAGCAAGAACACTGGAGTGGGTGAAATCACTTCAAAAGCTTGACTCATTTCTT
>SJYW01044803.1:252782-291895 GCA_006410735.1 Raphicerus campestris
TCTATGGATGAGAAATGTGTCTGCTAAGATAAAGTACTGAGTTTGATCAGTATTAACTAGAACAGAAATGCTGCTCCTGCTAAGTCACTTTAGTCATGTCCAACTCTGTGTGACCCCATAGATGGCAGCCCACCAGGCTCCCCCATCCCTGGGATTCTCCAAGCAAGAACACTGGAGTGGGTGAAATCACTTCAAAAGCTTGACTCATTTCTTTTTTAAATAAGATATTTGAGGACAAAAAAAAAAATCTGGTTTTTGGCTTACACAATAGATTCTTGCTACCTTCAAAATATAGTTAAATGCCCCTGTTGGGTCCTATTGATAAAATCTTGTTGATTTTTTATAAGTTTGGATCATTACTGATATATTGCTGATTTTCAAAAGCAAACCCATTAGTTGTAAATTTAACTGAACTCTGTTCATCTACATCCTGGCCTTTTCAAATCTGTTTATGGATTTCTAGCAATCCATAGGAAATAAAAAGTAGTGCTTTTCCAAACTCAAGGATAGGATTTCAAGCTTTGGGGGCTTCCAAACTTTTTTTTTAACTTCATAATATTTTCTTTAAATGTTATCACATGTGAAAGTTCAGTCTGTCAACTTTACACAATCTAAGATGTTGTGATTGAGGCATATGGAATAATTCAATCACAACAGTTTTACTTTTTCAAGGTAACTTTGTGTCACTCCTTTCAAATCCATAAGACTCCTGGGAGCCAGTTTGTAAACAGAGGCTTAAGGACTAGGTAGGATCTGAGACTACCTAGCTGAATAATTAGATGACTAATATAGCTAGTAAACAGTCACTGTTTTAGTATTCAGAAGCCTAGAACATTCCAAGTTTTCTATAAAAATAAATTCAAGATCATTAAGGAAATAATAATTAGTTGTTTGTAGAAAATTAAAAAAAAAACTAACCATGTTATTAGTTACAAAACCTTAAGTGTATGATAACCTGGATCTATCAGAAGCTTTTACAATTTTTTTTTCATCTCCATTGCTCACCCTAAAGATATTAAGACACTTGATAAAATAATGACACTGATTTTAAAAGTAAAGCTCTTCACTTTTTAAAAATCACTTAACACCATAAGTAAAAATTCTGAACATGTTGGGAATTCCCTGGTGGTTAGGGCTCTATGTTTTCATCGCTGTGGGCCCAAGTTCTAGCCCCGGTCAGGAACTAGGATCCCACAAATGCACAACATGACCAAATTAAAAAAAAAAATTCTGAACTTGTCAGCATGGTTCTGAATTCACAAGGTTCAAAAGTCAATGAGACATGTTGATACTTCCTTATGCCAAATATTGCTAGACTTCTGCTGTGATCTCTCCCGTAGTTCCTTTATGTTTGGCCCACCAGCAGTGAAATTTTGGAAGTTAAACTGTTTTTAGTTTCAGAAAGAAAAATGTGGCTTGATAAATACCTACTTATTTAAATTCAAAACCAGTATCTGAAAATATCACATAAAAATGTAACTATTTGCTCATCCAGAACAATTCCTATGGTCTAGCAGATGTGGGAGTATGCATTCCAGACTGTCACTATAAAACAATTTTTTTTGTTGCTTTTTTAGTTCTGCGATTAGATAATGCACCGGAACCGTATGATGTGAGTTTTGGGAACTCTAGTTATTACAACCCAACTGCAAATGATTCATCTGCTTCAGCAGGTGGAGAAAATGCGCATGATGGCATTCCTATGGATGACATACCTCCGCTTCGCACCTCAGTGTAAAACTTAGGGGGAAATGCTGCAGATGGCAAGTGTTCACCTACATCCTGGCTTTTCAAATCCATCTTCCAAACACTGAAGCAAGGCCACTGTCACATGGCCTGTGTCAAGGAGAACTGTGAAAGCATGAGGCTACTAGCGAAAACATAAACAGAGGGTAAATCATCAAAGGTTTCCTCTCTTACCAGCTTTGGCTATGCTGATTCATCCATTGAGAAACCTTCACTAGTATTTTGGTCTATTTTTTTTCTTATTAGGAAATATCTATGGAATCAGGTAAAACTAAAAGACTTCACCATGATTGCCCTGCCTGATTAATTAAAAAATCCTTCAGTGAAAATAGGAACCCCAAATTACATTTTTACTTTTTTGGTGAGGGGGTAGACAAAAATCAATGGATTAATTCTTCATTGCTCCCCTTGTAGTCTTAATGAATTTTCCTGAAGGAAAATTGGAAGGGTGTTTTGTTTTGTTTTGTTTTTTTAATTTTGACTTAAAACTAGAAAGGATATGGCACAGAGTATGTGTTTCTGGGAAATTAAGGCAATAGGAGTGAAAGATTTGTATTCTAGTACATTTTATTTTTCTGTATCAGCAGGTCCATAGTAAAGTTCTTGAGTTGCCAAGTTGATGATAACTTTGCATTCAACAGACCATAATCAGAAAGTTGACCCTACCCAGGAAAGTAATCACTTCTTTTCAAATCATGGGAAATTCCAATCTGTAATTTACTTTAGGTCTCAATTAATTGGGCTGTTTAAAAACTCAATGAGAAACTTCACGAAAAAGTCAGCCAATTACATATAACTAAACATAATTTTTACAGTTTTAAGATGTTAGATAGGAACAGAATTTATTTAGTATTAGACATTATTGCTCAGTCATATACGGAATAGATTCTGTATCTCTAAGTGCGTAAAATGTAAGGCTAAAAAAACAGATGACTGGAAGCCTTAAGCAAACAAAACATCTTCTGATCATCACTTTCACAAGTATGCNGTGAGTTTTGGGAACTCTAGTTATTACAACCCAACTGCAAATGATTCATCTGCTTCAGCAGGTGGAGAAAATGCGCATGATGGCATTCCTATGGATGACATACCTCCGCTTCGCACCTCAGTGTAAAACTTAGGGGGAAATGCTGCAGATGGCAAGTGTTCACCTACATCCTGGCTTTTCAAATCCATCTTCCAAACACTGAAGCAAGGCCACTGTCACATGGCCTGTGTCAAGGAGAACTGTGAAAGCATGAGGCTACTAGCGAAAACATAAACAGAGGGTAAATCATCAAAGGTTTCCTCTCTTACCAGCTTTGGCTATGCTGATTCATCCATTGAGAAACCTTCACTAGTATTTTGGTCTATTTTTTTTCTTATTAGGAAATATCTATGGAATCAGGTAAAACTAAAAGACTTCACCATGATTGCCCTGCCTGATTAATTAAAAAATCCTTCAGTGAAAATAGGAACCCCAAATTACATTTTTACTTTTTTGGTGAGGGGGTAGACAAAAATCAATGGATTAATTCTTCATTGCTCCCCTTGTAGTCTTAATGAATTTTCCTGAAGGAAAATTGGAAGGGTGTTTTGTTTTGTTTTGTTTTTTTAATTTTGACTTAAAACTAGAAAGGATATGGCACAGAGTATGTGTTTCTGGGAAATTAAGGCAATGGGAGTGAAAGATTTGTATTCTAGTACATTTTATTTTTCTGTATCAGCAGGTCCATAGTAAAGTTCTTGAGTTGCCAAGTTGATGATAACTTTGCATTCAACAGACCATAATCAGAAAGTTGACCCTACCCAGGAAAGTAATCACTTCTTTTCAAATCATGGGAAATTCCAATCTGTAATTTACTTTAGGTCTCAATTAATTGGGCTGTTTAAAAACTCAATGAGAAACTTCACGAAAAAGTCAGCCAATTACATATAACTAAACATAATTTTTACAGTTTTAAGATGTTAGATAGGAACAGAATTTATTTAGTATTAGACATTATTGCTCAGTCATATACGGAATAGATTCTGTATCTCTAAGTGCATAAAATGTAAGGCTAAAAAAACAGATGACTGGAAGCCTTAAGCAAACAAAACATCTGATCATCACTTTCACAAGTATGCTTCTGTTTGTTTTTAATTACTGGCTGCTTTTGGTAGGAAAAATATGCTCTACAGTATAGGAAGGTTGAGGCTTTAGGGATTAGAAGATTAGATCAAAAATTAAATTCCCAAAGAAACCGTGAATGTATGAAGAAGGCATAGGAAAAAAAGAGATTTTATTGTTGAAGTGACACATGGTATGTGTGTTTGTGTGTGGGTGTGGGTGTGCAGAAACACAGCAACAGCTTCAGAAAACAAGGGCTAGGAAGTTAAGTAATGGAAGAAGGTACTCACCCCATATTGCCATAAAAATAGCAAAGAAGACTGTCCCTCCATTATCAAACAGATATGTCACCTTAATGGAAAACAAACAAAAATATTAGCAACATTTTTGGTTATAATAATCCAGTGATTACTTTTTTTACACTGAGGCACTATTGATTTTTTTTTCTCAATGGAATCACATTATTTTATCATTTGTAAATATAAGATATACAGTCCTTTCATGGGTCCCGCAACTGTTTCATGTGATTTTCTCATGGAGAAAGTTGGGCAATCAGCATTTTCCCCCTTACTTTCTCTTTTCCTTTTGGACTCTACCTTTATTTCTGCCTTGAAGGGGTTCTAGCACTCTGAGGAAATATTTGTGGACCACAAATGGAAGCTATGCAGTGAGCTTTAAGAAGTTAGCTTTCCAGTGAAAGCACACACAGCTGCACTTCCCATTACAGGCTGGGGAAGTTGCAGGATGCAGAATTCCATTAGTGATCCAGCATTTCCAAGGGAGCGGTATCGGAGTGCTAGCCCTGCTCTCAGATGTCTTTCAGAACGTGCCATGGGTCATTAAGAAATTTCATCAATCACTGGATATATATAGTCCAAGTGTTTTTTAATCAGACATGACCTGAAGTTTTATAAAGAACAATGTACAGTTATACAATGTTATTGAATATACATTTCAGAGTTGTAAGAATTGTTTGATTTTAATAAAGTATAAATTCAATTTGCCTTTTTCTCTTTTTTTTTGTATAATATCTTTACTATAGTTATAATTTAGTGAGGGAGATTAAACCAATACAGTCAAGGCATTATCTTTTTGTCCGTCACTTAAATACCATAGAAATCACACAGAAAATAGGTGCATTATTCTCACAGGAGTAGAGGGCAATTAAATATTTTCCTATAATATTGCATTATTGAAAATTTCATTATATAAAAGAAAATGAAAAGTATTACTTTTGAAAGTTGGTAGATAGGTGCAAGATATTCTAGATGGTTCTAAGCTTCTAAGACTGTTGATGTTAAGGCTTGGGCTTTTGAAAAATGCAATAAGAATAGTTTTTCACAACAATCATCAACGTATATTCTGTACAGTAGAGAAAAGGACCACAAAGAAAATCTCCCACAGAGCTCAAAAATTCCACCCAGTAGGGGTATTTAGCAAAGATATTCCACAGAGACACTTGCGACTGCCAAGCAGCTGAACAGCTGTTTGCTGTCCTTTATAAACAAGTTTAGTGCAGGAAACAGCCTCTTAAAAGTGTTAGAACAGAGGCTTCACACATAGGAACATAAAGGTGACCAAGAAATAATGGCTCCCCTGCTCCAGAAACGGCCCTGTTTTTAGAAAAGTGACATGTGAAAAGCCATATTTAATAACAATTGTGTTGCATAGAAATTATTTTTTGAGCAATATTTTCCTTAAAAAAGCTTTTCACTTTTTTCTTGTTACTTTTGTTTATAAATCTTTCAGGCATTTTTTTAACTAAGTAATTTTAAATATCAACTTTTAGAAGCACATCCAGTAGATGTGGTAAGGTATACGTGTCATACTGATGTAATGTGAGTTTATAAACTTGTAGTGAGAGATAAAGCTAGAATGGAAGTTAGAGAAGTCTTCAGAACTTGCCCTGAGGAGGCAGGTAAAAGTGTAAGGTCATCATGTTACATCCACTAAACTATTACATGAGGTATGTATTATGAGAGGGGAGACTTTGGAGATAAGAGCACTTAGAAGCCGGTGCTTATATAATAGCTCCCCATGACAAGGCTTTTTAGGGTGCTAATACGGGCTTCCTTTGTGGTTCAGTAGTAAAGAACCCACCTGACAATGCAGGAGACTCGAGTTTGATCCCTGAGTTGGGACAATCCCCTGGAGGAGAAAATGGCAACCCACTCCAGTATTCTTGCCTGGAAAATCCGTGGACAGAGGAGCCTGGAGGGCTATAGTCCAGGGGGTCGCAAAGAGTCAGACATGACTTACCAACTAACAACAACAACAAGGGTCCTAATATAAGAGCTGCTAAATGAAAATGGAGGAGACAAAAGATGAAGAGTCAAGCACAGTGTGAATGGCTCAAGCTTAGAAAGTGAGCAGGAGAATTAAGGTGGGAGAGGCCTTCTGCCTAATAGGAAAAGAACACTTGCTCCATAAAAGAAAACTCCAGTTGAAATCTTAAGAAAAATCCCAAAACAGCATAACAGAGCCAAAAAAAAAAAAAAGAGCAAAAACGCTAAAAGTAAAAAATCTTGTCCAATCTACAAATGTGTATTTGCAGTGAATTATTTTATTTATTTTAATAGCATGCCTTTATGCATAGAGAACCTCTGGACGAGCATTTTATTTGACATTATGCATGTGAGTAGGGATAATTTAAGAAGACAGAAGCAAACTTCTTTAAGAAAACAAAGCTGTTTTAGCACAAATTCTCCATTTTTTTCGACATGTGATTTCTCTCGGAGAGCTGTGGCTAAAAAATCAATAAATGTGAGGACTGCTTATGGAAATAAATTTCTTATTAGGTTGGAAGCTTAAAGTCCATTTTTTCTCCGCTGCTGTAATTGATAGATAGCTCTCACCANATTTTCTTCGACATGTGATTTCTCTCGGAGAGCTGTGGCTGAAAAATCAATAAATGTGAGGACTGTTTATGGAAATAAATTTCTAATTAGGTTGGAAGCTTAAAGTCCATTTTTTCTCCTCTACTGTAATTGATAGATAGCTCTCACTAAAATTGTTTCTTGGTGAGAAATGGACTATTTTCTGCCATATCAGTGCATAAGGATGTCACAGTCATCAACGATTCCAGCCCTCCAGGGCACTCAGGAAGAATACCTGCAGCATCTGGAAGCCATTAGACTGCAGCCACTCCCTACAATGAGAACTGAAGATGTCAGGATGTGAAATATTGCAGGATACTGGCCCCAGGCAGCTGAGATGCATAGGAAAGGAATGATTTCAGTGAGCCTGGACTCGCATCTTTCCATACATAGAAAAGTGCTAAATTTCTCAACTTGAGATATCTGGTTTTCTTTAATTAACAAAAATACTTTTGATGTTCAGACTACCTGCCCTTTGTTGAAAACTTCTATATAACCTGACCCCTCTCTGCCTACTTGGAGTAGTTCTCTGAGGGTTACTTGAGATGTCTCCTGGGCTTAAAGTCCTAAAAATTCCCACCAAACAAAACATAAATCTCAACTTTTAGGTTGTGACTATTTTTTAAGTCAACAATGGGTTCAGAATAACTTAAGGCTCTGGAAACTGCCATATATATTCCATTCAAGATTCTGTGGACTAAGGAGAACAAGACTCTTCTTGAACAGATTCAACCCTGCAGGCCTGGCGATTATAGGGAAGAGAGGCGGAGAGTTGGAATTTAGACTGAAGTTTAGCCTTCTCTCAGTTCCTCAGTACCTAATTCTTCAACAGCACAAAATCTGTACACCTATCCATGCCCACTGGACCTGGGCCCAGGCTACACCAAACACGGCAGCTTCATGTATTCACCCTCACCCCAACTCAATACTTGTTTAATGCAATAACTTTATAAATGTAGGCCTACAAATAAGAATCACCTGAGGAATCTGTTAACATGTAGATTCCTAAGCCTTGCCCTTGACCAGCTGATTCTGAATCTAACATGGGCCCAGGAATGTTTTTAATGACAGTTCTAGATGATTCTGATGTAGTCTTCTGAGGATTCTTCCATGAAATTTCTTAAAGAAGAAACATGTGCATGCATGTGAGTTAAGTCACTTTAGTCATGCCTGACTCCTTGCAATCCTATGGACTATAGCCTGCCAGGCCCCCTCTGTCCATGGGATTCTTCAGGCAAGAATATGCATGATCTGTCCTGATTCTGTTGTAATCTTAATATTAATACACAGTCTGAGGTTCAATACATTAGGGATTGAATAAATGTCTGCTGAACCAGTAAAAAAAATCACCAAATGTTAAGAACTATTATAAATAAGAGTAACTTCAAATAAGAATTGAGTCATTTTTAGAACTATATGAAAAAACAATGTAGGACTCTTGTACCTAATGATTTCCCCTTAAATGAGAAATCCTAACATAATAGGAATTGACACCTGTGGTCACCTGTGCTTTGAAGAATATGCAGATATTACTGCAATGACTTAACTGCAAATATTTCTCAACCCCCATACTTTTAAGTATCAAAAATGAAAATAATCACCAAAGAAAATGTTAATGTACTTAGATATAATTTGGATTATATAACGGGACCACATTTTTCCTGAAACACACCCTTGACACTATTAAGGGAATGATTAAATGTGCATATGTATTTATTTATTTATGCACAATAATTACATGTAAAATATGGCAAATTTAATGTACTGCTACTTTTCACAAGTGGTGATTGATTCCATAAGGAATTTACCAGTTCCTAGATGAAGTGGCTTGAAGAAGGCAATGGCACCCCACTCCAGTACTCTTGCCTGGAAAATCCCATGGACTGAGGAGCTTGGTAGGCTGCAGTCCATGGGGTTGCTGAGAGCTGGAGACAACTCAGTGACTTCACTTTCACTTTTCACTTTAATGCATTGGAGAAGGAAATGGCAACCCACTCCAGTGTTCTTGCCTGGAGAATCCCAGGGACAGGGGAGCCTGGTGGGCTGCCGTCTGTGGGGTCACACAGAGTCAGATACAACTGAAGTGACTTGCCAGCAGCAGCAGATGAGGTGGCTAGGTGATTGGGTGACTAGATGTTTTTAGATTGGTGGGCTTGTTTCTTTGCTAAAAATTTCTTCTCTTATTTCTGACACTGCCCATCTAGTAACCTCTAGGTGTTTAAATACATAAACTGATTTTAAAAGAAAAGTAATTAGCCACCAATTAAAATAAATACATTTAAATTTTTAAAAAATTAAAAAAAAAACAAAATGAAAAAAAATAAAGCTAAAAGAAAATGTTTATTTCCATTCTATGACGGAAGAGTAGTTCTGATTTTTAAAATGTAAATCAAGTAACTACATTTTACCTTAACCAGAGGATCAAATACAAGACATAATGAAGATTTCACCTGGTGGGTTTTATTTCTTGCATTGCTCTTTAAGGCAATATTCTCTTCTGCAAGCTGACATTTCCACCTACTTGATAATAGTTACTAAGTGAGATCTTCCTGAGTCATACCTACCCCTACATATACTCTTTTCTTCAGCGTAACAGAGGAATGTAGATACCACGTAATTACAATGGCTCCCTAGATTTAACATTTCTTTGGACAGCTTCTTCACTTTATCACTCTGCCACATATGATTCTTATCTTTAGTGTTTGGATTTGTTGGTGTCCCTAAGGCTGCCATATATCTTTGAAATGCATGGGCAAAGGGAGGGACGTGTGTCTATACATCTAATGACTCTAATATACTTGGCTTTTATAAAAAGTGTTGAGAAAATGCTTCCCAAAACAAGACATCTTTGGGGAATGTTTGAGAGAATTCACTACTAAGCACATTTCAGAAATTAAATTATAAACAAAACAGATTTTTCCCATACCATGCTTTCAAGAAAAATAATTCAGAAGCTAATTTGAGTAAGTCTTGGTCTCCTAAGAGGATCCTAAGTGGTTTTTGCTTTTATGTTCACCCTTGTCAAAAGTGATTATACACAAGCTTCTACTTCTGAACAGGGCTTCCCAGGTGGCCCTAGCGGTAAAGAACATGCCTGCCAATGCAGGAGACATAAGAGACGAGGTTTTGATCCCTGGGTCAGAAAGATCCCCTGGAGGAGGGCGTGGCAGTCCACTCTAGTATTCTTGCCTGTTAAATTCCATGGACAGAGGAGCCTACAGTCCATAGAGTTGGACACAACTGAAGTGACCTAGCACAACATTTCTGAACAAGATGAAGTAACACAGACTGACTTTACCCACATTCTGGAAATAACCAAATAATTCCCCAAATACATAAGGCAACAGATTTCAAGACTGAATGTGAGACAATGAAGGGCAGTGATCCCTAAGAGGTGGGAAACAATGGAGGTGAACATTATGGTTGCCAGAAAGAGGCACGAGAATGCAAAGAGGGACAACCCAGACAGTGTGCACTCATGTGAGGAAACTGGCTGAGGATATAACCACCTGAAACTATTAGAGGAAACAGTTTCAGGAGCTCAGAGTCAGGCAGGAGTAGGGCCTGTTCCCACCAGCCAGACTGGAAATCCTCAGTATTCACAGTTCACTGGGGAGAGTGCACAGAAAGATTTGGTGGGAAAAATTAGTGCTAGAAAGAGCACTGATGTGAGGCTAACGCACAAATCCTAAAAGCAAGACTCAAAAGAAATAATTTTCAAGTAACTAAACCACAATGAGCTCTCTCTAAAGATCTACTGGAACAGTTAGAATGAAAAAGACTGACTGTCATGAGGACTAGCGAGTATACGGAAAACTAGAACTCTCATAAATCGCTGGTGGAAATGTAAAATGCGTAGAAATTCTGGAAAAAAGTTCTGTAATGTCTCAGAAGGATAAAGATCTACCTTTCATAAAATCTAGTCATTTTTAATCTAGGCATTTACCCAAGAGGATAACAATACCTGTCCAAACAAACATTTGTAGATGAATGTTTATAGCTTCTTTATTTAAAATTGTAACAACTTAACCTCCCCCCAAATTATTAATATGAATGGATAATTATTAAGATTATTCTTAATTATGAAGATGAAGGGATAATTGAATTCTGATATAGCCATATCATTCAATATTATTAATAGCAACACAGAGGGAGGATTTGCTGATAAATGTTATGACATGGATGAACTTCAAAGTAATTATGTTGGGTGAAAGAAACTAGAAAAAATTCACACACTGTATGAGTCTATTTACGTAACAGTCTGGAAAATACAAATGTATCTATAATGACAGAAAATGTTTGCCTGAGCCCAGGGGTGGGATTTGGAAGGCAGGGATTACAAGAAATCATGAGGAAACCTTTGGAAGTGATAGATATGTTCATTATCTTGACTGTGGCCGTGGTTTCACAAAAGCATATATGTATTTAAATGCATTCATTTATATACTTCAAATATGTACATTTTATTACATGTTAACTATACTTTAATAAAACCATTTTACAAATGAATACTCACAATTATAAAATTGAAGTACACATTTCTCAAATTGTATACACCCTGAAATCACCTGGGAGTTTTTGAATTATGTTGATGCCTAGGTTCCAAAACAAAAGATTCTAATTTAATTGTTCTGGGATGTGGCTTGGATTTCAGAAAATTAAAAACTCTTAAGGTGATTCTAATAGGAAGAAATTTGATAACTTCAGTTATGTTAAGAAAACTTCATTTTCTCTGTCAAATTAGAAATATTTAGATCTCATGCGTCTTCATGGGAAGATACATACTTTACCATTGAAGAAGAAATAATCTTTTCAAAAAAAAAATATAATCTGGATATCATTCCAAGTAGATGTTTTATGTCTGTGATGGCAATAATCACTTATAAAAACAGAGGAAGACAAAGATATTCTAATAAAATACATCCTTTTTGTAACTGCCACAAAGTGATGTTTTATTCAGTTGTCAATGATACTGTTTGTTGAAACTCCTGGGTACATTTAACTTTGGTAGAAAGCAGTTTGCTGGAGGACTTTTTACTGCCTAGCTTCCTAGAAAAAGTAGAGGGGAGGGAGGGGAATGTGAAGGTCCACACTGACCTTGGCGTAGATACAGCTTTCGTTGAGTCTCTGCAGTGAGCAGTTCTTATCACAGAGAGGGCACATGAAGACTTCAGTGGCCTTGCAAATTTCTTGGCTTAAGAAATCAAAGAAAAAGAAAGCATGAACCTCCACACTCAGGAAGCTGCTTAGCCCCTACAGCCAATCCTATGGGAAGTAGTAGGGTGGGGAGGAAAAGAAGAGACGGAAATACTGGAAGAATGGTGGACAGGAGGAAGAACTTGAATGACTCCAACCCAAATTTTTAGAATTTTTGTGATATTGAGTTTGCTGCTTTGTTTTAAGAAATCTCTGATCCAAGATATTTTAATGATAATAGGCCAATCGGAGAAGGCAGTGGCATCCCACTCCAGTACTCTTGCCTGAGAATCCCATGGATGGAGGAGCCAGGTGGGCTCCGGTCCATGGGGTCGCTAGAATTCGGCCACGACTGCGCAACTTCACTTTCACTTTCATGCATTGGAGAAGGAAATGGCAACCCACTCCAGTGTTCTTGCCTGGAGAATCCCAGGGATGGGGGAGCCTGGTGGGCTGCCATCTCTGGGGTTGCACAGAGTTGGACACGACTGAAGCGACTTAGCAACAGCAGCAGCAGCAGGCCAATTTTATGCTCAGGAGGCACTTGTGGGGCATTGTTACAAGGGCACTTTTCTATCTAATTTCATGGCTGTAGGACAATCTTGGGAGGAACATCTAAGAGTATTTTAACCCAGCTCATAGGCTTGAATGTGGCTGATTTTTCAGAGAAGTTAATGGCACCCCATTTCAGTACTCTTGCCTGGAAATTCCCATGGATGGAGGAGCCTGGTAGGCTGCAGTCCATAGCATCGCTAAGAGTCGGACACGACTGAGTGACTTCACTTTCAGTTTTCACTTTCATGCATTGGAGAAGGAAATGGCAACCCACTCCAGTGTTCTTGCCTGGAAAATCCCAGGGACAAGGGAGCCTGGTGGGCTGCCATCTATNAAAAAAAAATATAATCTGGATATCATTCCAAGTAGATGTTTTATGTCTGTGATGGCAATAATCACTTATAAAAACAGAGGAAGACAAAGATATTCTAATAAAATACATCCTTTTTGTAACTGCCACAAAGTGATGTTTTATTCAGTTGTCAATGATACTGTTTGTTGAAACTCCTGGGTACATTTAACTTTGGTAGAAAGCAGTTTGCTGGAGGACTTTTTACTGCCTAGCTTCCTAGAAAAAGTAGAGGGGAGGGAGGGGAATGTGAAGGTCCACACTGACCTTGGCGTAGATACAGCTTTCGTTGAGTCTCTGCAGTGAGCAGTTCTTATCACAGAGAGGGCACATGAAGACTTCAGTGGCCTTGCAAATTTCTTGGCTTAAGAAATCAAAGAAAAAGAAAGCATGAACCTCCACACTCAGGAAGCTGCTTAGCCCCTACAGCCAATCCTATGGGAAGTAGTAGGGTGGGGAGGAAAAGAAGAGACGGAAATACTGGAAGAATGGTGGACAGGAGGAAGAACTTGAATGACTCCAACCCAAATTTTTAGAATTTTTGTGATATTGAGTTTGCTGCTTTGTTTTAAGAAATCTCTGATCCAAGATATTTTAATGATAATAGGCCAATCGGAGAAGGCAGTGGCATCCCACTCCAGTACTCTTGCCTGAGAATCCCATGGATGGAGGAGCCAGGTGGGCTCCGGTCCATGGGGTCGCTAGAATTCGGCCACGACTGCGCAACTTCACTTTCACTTTCATGCATTGGAGAAGGAAATGGCAACCCACTCCAGTGTTCTTGCCTGGAGAATCCCAGGGATGGGGGAGCCTGGTGGGCTGCCATCTCTGGGGTTGCACAGAGTTGGACACGACTGAAGCGACTTAGCAACAGCAGCAGCAGCAGGCCAATTTTATGCTCAGGAGGCACTTGTGGGGCATTGTTACAAGGGCACTTTTCTATCTAATTTCATGGCTGTAGGACAATCTTGGGAGGAACATCTAAGAGTATTTTAACCCAGCTCATAGGCTTGAATGTGGCTGATTTTTCAGAGAAGTTAATGGCACCCCATTTCAGTACTCTTGCCTGGAAATTCCCATGGATGGAGGAGCCTGGTAGGCTGCAGTCCATAGCATCGCTAAGAGTCGGACACGACTGAGTGACTTCACTTTCAGTTTTCACTTTCATGCATTGGAGAAGGAAATGGCAACCCACTCCAGTGTTCTTGCCTGGAAAATCCCAGGGACAAGGGAGCCTGGTGGGCTGCCATCTATGGGATCACACAGAGTCAGACAGGGCTGAAGTGACTTAGCAGCAGCAGCAGCATGCTGATTTTTCAGGTCTATATATAGATCTTTCCCCTGGTTCTCATTGCTTTACAGTCACCAAAATGAGTAGCACCCGTAACTCACATAATTTCACAACCCCTACTGCAGTCAGTCAATGCACTATGGATTACTGAAATGTATAATATCCTCCAATAGAATGTAACCTTGTAACATTTGCTTCTAGAGTTTATTGCTATCTTTTAAAAATCTTAGCATACTTTATAGATGACATCATGACATGAGCAGGGCATCAGTAACAATTTCTCAAAAGACTCACAGTCTGAGAGTTCATAGAAACCTGTTATTAGGTGTTTTGTGTCTTTATCTGTCTTACCTGGTCCTTTCTCATTTGGTATCCCCTTAATAAATTGTCTTTCAGTAAATCTGCTCTAGAAATGTTGAAGGTAATATAAAGGCTTTTAAAACTATGCCTGGAAATACAGCTGTTAATAAAAGTTTTGCTGTTTTCAAAATATATAAACTCAAATATATATATATAAACTCAAGTGAAAAAAATAATGCATATCTATTTCAAATGCTGGATGTGTACCATCTCAAGCCAAAGTGGAAATGACTAGTAAATAATAACGCTATACTGTAATGCACACCTTACAGTAACCAAAGATAGACACACGCCCGTTAGGTTTAGTCCTCAGCGCAGTCTCCTGCAATGGTAGTGTTCTCCACAACTGAGAGGAAGCGCATGTTTAAGTGATTTGTTCAAGGTCATAAGCTTGCAAGAGATACTTGAAGGAACTAAGTTTAGATTTTCCTGATTCTAGGTCCAGTTCTCCATCAACTACAACTCATCTGAAAGAGGGATAAGTTTATTTCTTATTAAAGGGACTTTCCTACCAAAAACTAATTTACTAATGATGATGATGGTATAACGAGTCTTATATATACTATACTTCTCCCACTTTCACATACATCTTATTGCTAGTAATTATGATGTCTATGTGAAGTAGGGGGAAGCAGATAAAATATACATTTTTAAAGCTCAGAAAAAAAGAGAGATGATGATATCTCCTCTTACTAATACTACTAATTTGTAGAAATTAAAAAAAGAATTAACCCACCTCTTGAAGAAAATTCCTATTAAAATAAGCTTGCTATCATAATTAATTGTTTTAAAAATGTATAATGTGCCCCATATTGAAAGCTCACACTAGAATGGCATAAAATTTGGTTTATACTACATCATCTTTCCCACCTTCCAAATAATCAAAAGCAAAGATGTATCAAAGCATTCAGTCTAGGATCCTAGTCATCAGACTGAGCCTTATTTTTATGTCCAGAATTATCAAACTCATTTTCTGTAAGCTGCTCAAAGTTCCGCGGGACAGATAACACAAAAAACACTAAGCAAGTTTTGCAACATTTTTTAGCCTAAATACGGAATTCGAGATGATTACAGCGTTCTTTGACTTAACCACTAGATGGAGAGAGAGTGCCCAAAGTATTTCTTCATTTCTTCCTAATATACACCTGGCTTCTCTGGTAGCTCAGCAGGTAAAGAATCCACCTGCAATGCAGGAGACCCCAGTTAGATTCCTGGGTAGGAAGATCCCCTGGAGAAGAGATAAGCTACCCACTCCAGTATTCTTGGGCTTCCCTGGGAACTCAGATGTTAAAGAATCCACCTGCAATGTGGGAGACACAGGTTCGATTCTTGGATTGGGAAGATCCCCCAGAGGAGGGCATGGCAATCCACTCCAGTATTCTTGCCTGGAGAATTCCCATAGACAGAGGAGTCTGGCAGGCTATAGTCCACGGGGTCACAAAGCATCAGACACGACTGAGTGACTAAGCACAACATGATACAAGCCACTGCGGCTCTCTTTTGTCTTCTATTAGAAGTCCACATCAAGGGCTAATTCAAAGGAAATAGTAACTATCACCAATTTATCATAACTACCACCTCCATCCATAAGGGAGGCGGGAGCAATTTGTCCATTTGGGGGTGAATGCCTGGACCTGCTCCAGGGTCTTGATGCTTCCTGTGATTCTGTTAACATGCAAAGTACAGAATAAGTAGTGTGGTAATGCCCATTTTGGGGAAATCTGATAATATGAAATTAGGTTTAAAGGAAGGAAGTTTGGAAACATGAGTAAAACATGGATTTTAGAATAAGATATAATTGTCAAGGAATAAGTAAATGATAAGATGTTAAGCCATACCTGTTAGGATTGTTATTATCAAACAAAACAAACAAAGCAAAAACAACACGTTGGCAAGGATGTAGAAAATTTAGAACACTTGATTATTGTTGATAGGACTGTAAATTGATGCTGCCACTATGAAAAACAATATGAAGTTTCCTCAAAAGATTAAAAATAGAACTTCCATTTAATCCAGCAATCCCACTTCTGGGTATATATCTAAAAGAACTGAAATCAAGGTCTCAAAGAAATATCTGCACCTCATGGTTCACTTCAATATTATTCACATTAGCCAAGGTATGGAAATAACCCAAATATCCATCCACAGATGAATGGATAAAAAAGTGGAATAGATATATAACAGAATATTAGCCTTAAAAAAAGGATAGTCTACCATATACAATGATATGGATGAACTTGAAGGACATTATTTTAAGTGAAATAAACTAGTCACAGAATAATGAATACTTTGTAATTTCACTTATATGAGGTATCTTTAAAAAAAAAAACAAAAAAACACTGTTAGATACAGAGGAGAAGTGTGGTTGCCAGGGAGTGATGGAGCGGAAATGGAAAGCTGCTGTTCAGTAGGTAGAAAGTGGCAGTCATGTGGGATGGGTCACCTCTAGAGATGTTAGAAAGTGGCAGTCATGTGGGATGGGTCACCTCTAGAGATGTTAGAAAGTGGCAGTCGTGTGGGATGGGTCACCTCTAGAGATGTTAGAAAGTGGCAGTCGTGTGGGATGGGTCACCTCTAGAGATGTACTGTCCCTCATTGTGCCTACAGTCAGCAATACTGCGGTGTGCCCTTGTGTGTGTGTTCGTCGCTCAGTCGTGTCCAACTCTTTGCGACCCCATGGATTGTAGCCCATCAGGATCCTCTCTCCGTGGGATTCTGCAGGCAAGAATACTGGAGTGGGTTGCCATTTCTTTCTCCAGGGGATCTTCCCAATCCAGAAATCAAACCCACATCTCCTGCACTGAAGCAGACTCTTTACTGTCTGAGCCACTGGGGAAGCCTGTGCACTTAAGTGTTCTTTTAAGATATATTTATTTATTTATTTATTTTTGGCTGTGCTGGGCCTTTTTTGCTGCATGCGCTTTTCTCTAGCTGTAATGAGCAGGGGCTACTCTTTAGTTGTGGTGTGCACTGCAGTGGTTTCTCTTATGCGGAGCACGGGCTCCAGAGCGTGTGGGCTTCAGTGGTTGTGGCACATGGGATCAGTAGCTGTGGATCCTGGGATCTGAGCAGGTTCAATAGTTGCGATGCACGGGCTGAGTTGTTCTACTGCATGTGAGATCCTCCTGGACCAGGGATTGAACCCCTGTCTCCTGCACTGGCAGGCAGATTCTTCACCAGAGCCACCAGGGAAGCCCCACTTAAGTGTTTTTATTGCAATTTTTGAAAATTAGATATTGGTTTAACTTGCTAGATATTTCCCCCTAAGTCATCTACCACTCTGAGGATCAATTCTTCATCTCTAGTTGGAGATAATGGCCAAGTGGGATACTACTTCAGGAATACTGATAATGTGCCTGGCACCTCATAGGCACTTGATAAACCGATGAAGCCCTTATTGCTAAGGAGGTTGTCAGGAGAGGGTTTGAAAGGTCCTTTAAGACAGGGGACCAATCCTGGTCCAACAGCTTTTGAAAAGCTGGCCAGTACTGATATTTCTTGGTGAGTTCTAATGCCAATGATGCAAGAAAAAAGTTATTTCTGCTCTTTGCCTTGGACCTGAAACCCAAAGCCTGAGAAAAAGGGTCCATGTGTTCCCATTTGTTCATTTTCATATTCTTATAATATGTGCTCTATCTGACACAAATCTGATCACCTTTGATTGTGTAAGACCAATATACATATAAATATATGCTTGTACACGCACATACCAGAAATAATCTGAACATGATTTTCACATAANTATTCTTATAATATGTGCTCTATCTGACACAAATCTGATCACCTTTGATTGTGTAAGACCAATATACATATAAATATATGCTTGTACACGCACATACCAGAAATAATCTGAACATGATTTTCACATAAACTATTAACTGCAGAGCAGTTAAAACATATGACCTTAATTTACATAAACACAACTGGTAGAAACATAATAAATGCAACCTAATTTTTAACTTTTCAACATTTTGTTACCTTGCAATAAACAAGAAAGAGATTACTGAAATTAAACTGAAACAAAGCAACTTAAAAGTCCTATGTCCTCCACCCACATGCCATGATAACACCTACAACTTAACCACGTCTGACACTTTGAATGGAAAAATTCAGTCCCATGAAATTTTGAAAGTCAAGATATTCAGTGATGCTTACCTTGATTTAGAATAGCAAGTCTGACAGGGTCTTAATTATAGTGTGACAGAAGTAGCAGTAATATAATACCATAAAGCACAGAAGAAAAGAGTTTGCGAGTTTAAAACACTTCTTGTGCTAAAGGTTAAAGAATACTTATCTCATACAAAAGGAGTCTAATTTTCTTCATTGGTACATAAATCAATAGGAACAGAAAATCTATTCCTTGCGTTGCCTTTTGTTCATTTTCAGCTTCGAAAGTGTGGAGGAGGAAGTCTACATTACATGGGAAAACTCTGTGAATATGTTCTCCATGGGATCAATTTGAACAGTAGCTAACTGTCTAAAAATCATTTTCTGCTCTTGTCAATTCATTTTAAAAGACTATTTCTCCAAAACCCTAAGTGAAGAGAAGTGATAGTCCCTCGGTCATGTCTGACTCTTTGCGACTCCATAGACTTTACAGTCCATGGAATTTTCCAGGCCACAATACTGGAGTAGGTTGCCATTTCCTTCTCCAGGGGATCTTTCCAACCCAGGGATCAAACACAGGTCTTCCACACTGCAGGTGGATTCTTTACCAGCTGAGCCGTCAGAGAAGCCCATTCTATCAAAAAACTATAATTAAAACATGAATTCAATAAATTTGCAGGATATAAAATCAGTACACAAATATCAGCTGTGCTTATATATACTAACAAAAAACTATCAATAAGAGAAATTTTTTTTAATCCCACTTACAATTACATAGAAAAGAAGAAAACATTTAGGAGTAAATTTAACCAAGGAGGCGAAAGGTCTAAACACTAAAAATTATGAGACATTGGCAAAGGAAATTAAAGATACAAATAAATGGAAAGATATTCTGTACTCCTGAATTAGAAAATTTCACACTTTTTACTGTCCAGTAGTCATGTATGGATGTGAGAGGTGGACTGTAAAGAAGGCTGAGTGCTGAAGAATTGATGCTTTTGAACTGTGGTGTTGGAGAAGACTCTTGAGAGTCCCTTGGACTGCAAGGAGATCCAACCAGTCCATTCTGAAGGAGATCAACCCTGGGATTTCTTTGGAAGCAATGATGCTAAAGGTGAAACTCCAGTACTTTGGCCACCTCATGCGAAGAGATGACTCATTGGAAAAGACTTTGATGCTGGGAGGGATTGGGGGCAGGAGGAGAAGGGGACGACTGAGGATTAGATGGCTGGATGGCATCATGACTCGATGGATGCGAGTCTG
This sequence comes from Raphicerus campestris, assembly GCA_006410735.1. Classification (NCBI taxonomy): domain Eukaryota; kingdom Metazoa; phylum Chordata; class Mammalia; order Artiodactyla; family Bovidae; genus Raphicerus; species Raphicerus campestris. The sequence goes on from SJYW01044803.1 coordinate 272,615, forward strand.
AGTGAACTCCGGGAGTTGGTGATGGACAGGGAGGCCTGGCGTGCTGCGATTTATGGAGTCACAAAGAGTCGGACATGACTGAGCAACTGAACTGAACTGAATGTCCATACTACCTGAAGAGATCTACAGATTAAATGCAATCTCTATCAGAAATTCAATGGTAATTTTGCAGAAACAGAAAAACCTACCCTAACATTTTTATGAAACCACAAAAACCCCCAATAGTCAAAGCAATCTTGAGAAAGAACAAAGCTGGAGGCATCACACCTTTGATAACAATATTATAAAGGTATGATAATCATAACAGCACATTACTGGCATAAAGACAGATACATAGATCAATGGAACACAATAGAGAAACCATAAATAAACCCATGCATATGTGGCCAATTTTTGACAAAAAGTAAAGCATACTCAGTGAGGTAAGGACAGTATCTTCAACAAATGGTATTGGAAAAGAAACACCCAAAGGGGGACGAATGTCTTCAGCGAGCGCATGTTTATCCAGGAGGATGCTGCCTTCTAGACTGTTGCTGAGTTTGCAAAACTCTGAAATAAGACTGTTACTAGAAAAAATGCTTTTGAACATTAGGTGTTTGTTTTCATGCTAATTACCATTTGGCCTTCCTGAAGAACAAAGGGATTTTGAGATACCAAATCAAGAAATTTGGTTATGGAATAGGCTTCAACTCTGGAACAATGAAAATATTTTGTTTTTAGGCAAAATTGTTACACAAGTATATCTGCATTATATATAATGCAGTGTGTACATGTGCGTATGTGTGCATGTATACAAATATACAAAGAAAATTCAAGGAAATTCATTTTATGGTCCCATTAACTGTCACGATTGCTACCCAGTAGCACGGCAATGGTTAAAAGATGAACCAAAAGAGAAAAAAGTACTGAGCTTTTAAGGAGAGGAAAAATGCTTTATCATGTTTTGAATTGTATCATACAAGGTTGAACTTGATGAAATCCCTTTGGCACAGTAAATAGAACACACTATTAAGAAATGGATTTTTTAATGCCAAGGTGACTCTGACTTCTGCTGAATAGTATCATTGTGTGTGTTGTGTACTCAGTTGTGTCTGACTCTTTGTGACCCTCTGGACTGTAGCCTGTCAGTCTCCTCTGTCCATGGAATTTTCCAGGCAAGAATACTGGAATGGGTCGCCATTTCCTATTCCTTGGGATCTTCCTGATCCAAGCATTGAACCCACATCTCTTGCATCTCCTGCATTGGCAGGGAGACTCTTCACCACTGCACCACCTGGGAAGCCTGAATAATTTTATATTGTTTCTATAAACAAATGTTGAGTCATTTAAACTTTAACAGAAAAACCATCATTCTGATAAACATTTGTTATTTCTCAAAATCTAATTTACTACCATTTTGATACTTTAAGTTGATGCTAAAATCTTTTTATAAATTTTATTCCCATAGGGAATAAAAAGAAAATAGAAAGTGAGTTTATGTTGTCATGATAGGAGACCACTTAGGATAGGATTTACATGGTACAAATTCATCTGCAGTACAGGAGACTGGGAGACTCAGGTTCGATCCCTGGGTAAGGAAGAGCCCCTGAAGGAGAGAGTGGCAACCCACTCCAATATTCTTTCCTGAGAAATCACATGGAGAGAGGAGCCTGGAGGGCTACAGTCCATAGGATCACAAAAGAGTCAGACATGACTAAGCAATAAACAGCAACAACATTTTGTTCCGATATCTTGAGCTATGTAAGATTCTCTCAAGTGCTGAAAGGAAAACTCATCTCCAAGGGTGGTAGTGAAAGTTGTATAAAATGAAACAGTGTGTTTGGAAGGTCTTTGTATATCTTAAATGTTTAAAGAATTGTAGTTATTGCAATTGTTTGAATTACTATATTGAGAGAGTATTTCAGACTACCAAAGACTATATGCAAATTTAAATTAGGTAGAATGGTCTATTGCATTGTTGAATTATTATTAGTTATATACTAGAAAGAGAAATTTGACATAAAGAGAAACAGTCTTAGAACTTATCCAAGATAATCTGCATATAAAAAATAGGAATGGCCTTTTTATGGTGCCTCTCCCCTGCAAAAATAAAACAAACAAATTGTAGTACCATCATTTATTTTCTAATCAGCATTATTGTAAAGTTTTGATCCAATCAGAAGGCCAAGCTTTTTAGTAAGTCTGTTAATAGCTTACCTTACTTGACTTGCATTCATTGTTAATATTCCATAGAAGAACACACACAAGCCAACAATGGCTGCAGGAATCAGCATTCCAGTATACCACCCCAGCCAAGCAAAGTATAAGCCAATCTTCTCACCGAAGTACAGCCTGTGTGGGAAGGCAAATTCTTAGCTTATGGCAACCTAAGGAATACTACAAATATTAATGCCGCACCTAATATGACTTTCAGATAGACAGTTGAGGTTCCGGCTCAGTTCCTCCTCAGCTCCATCTGGGATATCATAATAGTCTTGCTTAATAAATCCAGTGATGGTAATAGTTTGTTTTGAATGTTGCCTTTATAGGAGCAATTTTGCAAAATCTATTTGTTTCTGTGTCAAACTTCTTAACATGGCTCATAAAGCTTTTCCTAAACCAGTTCTTTCTTTTCTTCATCCTCTTAGTAGAATCCTTTCTGTTTCCCCCACACAAAGCTGTGCTAAACCATACTGCTTTGGCATAACTTAGAAAAGTGTCTCCCTCTGGGTAGTTGCTGAAAGCAGACTGGAATTCAGTCTCCGTCTGCACGCTTGGCCAGATTCCCTCCTGCCAGACACAATCTGCACGATTTTGTCGCACATCTTCCTCAACAAAATTCAACTCTGCCATTCCGGGAGCACATGACTCTTTTCTTGGTTAAGGCTGTTTCCTCCCTTTGGAAGATTACATTTCACCCTCTTCTCCCATCTGGCTTATGCTTATCCTGTCCTTTATAGGACTTCTTCCAGGAAGCCTGCCCTGACTTCACTTCAAAACTGGGTTAGATGTCCCTCATCTTGCTCCCACACTCCCTTCACACATGTTTCAGTATCCTAAACTCATGAAACTTCATGACAATTACCTGTCACGCCCCCATATCCTTACCCTCCCCCTATGACTGCAAGCTACTTGGAAATGGACCTGTATCTTGTTTCACTAGCACGCACCACAGGAAGTATTTTGTTGAATGAAACAAAGGGAATGAATGTATTTTATTTCCCTTCACTCAGTTAACATTTCATATAGACACAGCAGATGAACAAGATGGTTCCAACAACTTCTCAGTTGTTCTTCACCATGTCACTGCCAATATTAACCATCACAATTTACAAGGCGCCAGTAAGAAATGACAATTTCTTCTGCACTGGTGTTTGGTCTCCATCTTCTAAAAATGATTACTTAACACAGTTTTGTCCCAGTACTAGTTTTAGAGATTAGTGTTTCATAGTTCATTCGGGAATACCTTTCTAGGCAAAAATTCTTACTGGAAAGAAAAGTCTCTTGTTATTTTTTTTCTTCTTCAGTAAGACTTCCCTCTCAAAAATCATTCTCTTTCTACTCCATTCTCTGTATTGTGCCAACAAAAATGTGTGTGTATTCTATCNAAAGCTTTTCCTAAACCAGTTCTTTCTTTTCTTCATCCTCTTAGTAGAATCCTTTCTGTTTCCCCCACACAAAGCTGTGCTAAACCATACTGCTTTGGCATAACTTAGAAAAGTGTCTCCCTCTGGATAGTTGCTGAAAGCAGACTGGAATTCAGTCTCCATCTGCACGCTTGGCCAGATTCCCTCCTGCCAGACACAATCTGCACGATTTTGTCGCACATCTTCCTCAACAAAATTCAACTCTGCCATTCCGGGAGCACATGACTCTTTTCTTGGTTAAGGCTGTTTCCTCCCTTTGGAAGATTACATTTCACCCTCTTCTCCCATCTGGCTTATGCTTATCCTGTCCTTTATATGACTTCTTCCAGGAAGCCTGCCCTGACTTCACTTCAAAACTGGGTTAGATGTCCCTCATCTTGCTCCCACACTCCCTTCACACATGTTTCAGTATCCTAAACTCATGAAACTTCATGACAATTACCTGTCACGCCCCCATATCCTTACCCTCCCCCTATGACTGCAAGCTACTTGGAAATGGACCTGTATCTTGTTTCACTAGCACGCACCACAGGAAGTATTTTGTTGAATGAAACAAAGGGAATGAATGTATTTTATTTCCCTTCACTCAGTTAACATTTCATATAGACACAGCAGATGAACAAGATGGTTCCAACAACTTCTCAGTTGTTCTTCACCATGTCACTGCCAATATTAACCATCACAATTTACAAGGCGCCAGTAAGAAATGACAATTTCTTCTGCACTGGTGTTTGGTCTCCATCTTCTAAAAATGATTACTTAACACAGTTTTGTCCCAGTACTAGTTTTAGAGATTAGTGTTTCATAGTTCATTCGGGAATACCTTTCTAGGCAAAAATTCTTACTGGAAAGAAAAGTCTCTTGTTATTTTTTTTCTTCTTCAGTAAGACTTCCCTCTCAAAAATCATTCTCTTTCTACTCCATTCTCTGTATTGTGCCAACAAAAATGTGTGTGTATTCTATCTAGTGTAGACATGAAATCATCCTCTACTGAGCATCATTTATCTAATTTTTTGCTTTTTTCATTGATTTCTCATAGGAGACATAGATCAAAAGTCTATTTATGTATTTTATAATAGAAGTGTTCTACTCTGAAATGAAGCTTATAATATTAGCAGGTATTCTAACAGAGCTACTTGTTCCTTCCAACAAGTGTTCTATGGGGTGCAGTAGGATTCTGGCACATATTACTAACATTTTTATGATGATGATTATAGAGGACTGCACAGACAGAAACCCTTACATACACAGAGTATTATACCAAGATTTTAAATTATACATTATTAAGGTTAAAAGGAGCAACGACGTTATTTGACAAGAGTACCATTAACCTAAGTTATAGCAAATTTCAGATCTGTTTCAAGAGAAGAAAACTAGTTCCAAGCAAAGAAGGCTAATGAAAATATCCTCAATCTAGAACATGGGTAGTCACAATCTCTTAGGAGCTCTATTCAATTTCTTTAAAACCATAACAGGGCAAGGAGGAACAGGGGCTTGCTATTGGTGTCATCCCATCACACTTCAGCTGGAGCCACTCTCTTTTTCTGATGTATATAGTGGTACTCTATGTTATGGGGCTTCCCATGTGGCGTTAACCCGCCTGCCAGTGCAGGAGACCTAAGAGATGCAGGTTTGATCCCTGGGTTGGGAAGATCCCCTGGAGAAGGGAATGGAAACCACCTCCAGTGTTTTTGCCTGGGGAATCCCATGGACAGAGGAACCTGGCAGGCTACAGTCCATAGCGTCACAAAGAGTCGGACATGACTGAAGCAATTTAGTATAGCACATTCTATGTTACGTTTCATTTGACAATAGGATTCCGCTGTTGAAATAACTTCTATCATAAAAATGAATGTTTAATTGAACTCTTTTTAGAGTGAATTATTTCATCTAGCTTTTACACTTAAATCCTTCCAGTGTCTATTGAAAGACATTAGGAAAAAAGTCACACAGCTATCTTAAGCAAGTTTTGTAGCAGACCATTTTTTTAAATGTTTTTTTTTTTCTCCAGATTTCAATATTTTCTTTGGAAAAAATAGGCTGAAAAGGCTTTAGCTACTAAAACGTTAGAGTTCATTCTTAAAATGAAAACAAAATACAAACACATGCTTAGAAATGGTTGTTTATAAAAAAAGAAAATGAATTGATACTCCCTCACTTTTCGCCTGGGCTTCTCCGGTGGCTCAGAGGTAAAGAATATGCCTGTCAATGCAAGAAGACACAGGTTCAGTCCCTGGGTCGGGAAGATCCTCTTGGAGAAGGAAATCACAACCTACTCCACTATTCTTGCCAGGATAATCGCATGGACAGAGGAACCTGGCGGGCTGCCTTCCACGGAGTCGCAAAGAGTCAGACACGATTGAGCCACTTAGCACACACTCTTGATCTTATTTACACTTCTATATATTAAATTCTTTTATTAAATTAATTTCAAACACTCCCTTTATTCTCTCTGTTCTATCCATTTCCTATTAGGACAATGACTGATACAGTTTTGAGTTATTCTTGATATTTATAATTCATGGACATCTCATCAATTCATGAACATATAATCTTATAATATGGATGCTATTTTAAAATTTTTATCCTATAAATATTTCTAGGTAGCTGGGGATGTAAGTCTCTTTAATATATATTTCTTGATTTTTAAAAATAAGAACAAATCATCCTCCATCAAAATAAATTGTGAATATAATACTATTTTAAGACTAATTCAAGTTGTGAGCAGTTACTCACTAGGCTATACCTCCTGGAATAAAATAGACACTCATTAAATCTTCGTTGAAAGATAAATATATGCAGAGATGCTATGCTAGCCACCTTTCTATTTGTTCTCAGATCTATTTTCTGCCTGTCCTTTCACTGGGAAGTAGATCATACAGATTCCCTTGTAAATTGCTGCTAAGTCACATTAGGAGGTACTGAAAGTCTCAGAAGTGGAAGGATGGAAGGAGCCTGTATCTTTTCTCCTCTCCTGGCCATTCTCAGGGCTCTCCCCAGAGCAGCCATAATTTGTTGTGAATTGTGTGTGTGCTCAGTCATGTCTGACTCTTTATGAGTTGGTGGACCTCTGTCCATAGGATTTTCCTGCAAGAATACTGGAGTGGGTTGCCACGCCCTCCTCCTTTGGATTTTCCCAACCTAGGGGTCCTACCGTGTCTCCAATGTCTCCTGTATTGGCAGGCAGATTCTTTACCTCTGAGCCACCTATAATTCTCTGTGGCTTGACTCTCAACAATTCACATCTCTGCAGACAGTCCTAATCATCAATAGCAAAGCTCTTACCAAAGGGTTCAGGTATTAAACTCTGAAATACACTTCACCCCATTTTTCCTCTGGCATTAACAGTCGTTAGCATTTGTCTGCTGTTGTTAATTTTTGGTTTAACATGCCTCACATTCCTGTTTGAGTTCTTAGTTTTTCCATCCCTTGAAAACCTAATTCCCTAAATCATTTTTTTATTGAAAAGATGTGTAGTGGTCTTTTTTTCTTGTTCAACTCTGAATGATACAGATGATTTGGTGGGTAAAGAAAATTATTCCAAATCTAAGACAATGCTGAGAAAACAGCATAATATGTATTCCATTATTGATCTATCTCCAGGACCTACCTGATTAAATCCAGGGGCTGATGCTTGTACCACATTCCCCAGCGTGCCCAGCGTTCATATAATAGATGTCTGTTATTTTGAGGTCCATGGGTTTTGATGGGTTGATTACTCTTATAGGCTCCCTGAAACAAATAAAATGAGTTGATACACATTCTTTTAGTGAAATGTGAATTAGTAGGAATTGCTTTTGCTTTTTTTTCTTACAGAATAGTTTTAAAACTAATTGGAAACTTCAGGATTGTAAACATAAGCCCATCACTACAGTGATGCAGTAAATGCATTTATATATCTATCTTTTATTGAAAATATTCTGATAGTTCTTTAAAACTTTTCTTAAAGTCTTTTTTTAACCCAATGAAATCCCTTTTACTTAAATTAGACTTTAGGTTTGTTTGAAACCTAAGGTCTTTTAATAAACACAATGTCTTCATCATCATTGAGAGAAATTGTTATAATCTTTAGTTCAGAAAATGAGTCTTATTCTGCTTTGATAAGCTATTCAGTCCCAGAAAATATTTACTTTTTAATAGAAACTAATGAAAAGAGTAAATGTTTGTTAACTAAGTGCTCCCCATCTAAAAGAATCACTACCCTGTACACATGAAATTAATATTATAAATCAACTGTATTTTAAGTAAAAGTATAAGAGATACAAGACACCAGTTTTGGTCATGTTTTTAAATTCTAGAATTTGTAAAACTTACTTCAGATAAGATATTCCAAAAATGGAATTGTTTTAAAATTCTTTATATTGCCTCTCAAAAATCTGTCATATGCAGTTTCAGAAACATAGACTATATCTTTTAGAAGAAAGTGTTCCCTGAAGGCTGAACTCCTCTGCTTCTATAATAGGACAGTAGATATAATAATTTTACTTTCTGAATTAAAACTTAGACACAGAACTTGATGAAGTTCCTCTTCTCACTTTGATGTGTGATTCTACTTTTATGACATATTTGATGAAAATTTAAAGCAATTCAATTTATGTTTCAGTTACCTCACTTAGATTATGGGGCTAAGAATAAATATTGATGATATATCAATATAGAAGAAGTTTTGTGAAGACTTACTTGGCATATAGCTATAAAATGTCAGGCACATAAGAAGTACAAAATCACTGTTAGTTAATTTTATAGATGTTTGCTATACTGTGGCAGTTGAACAGTGCCAAACTAACATCTCCTTCTGGACAATCAGGGCTGTGAGATCCTATGAAGAAAAAATGGCACCTGATTCGTGGTCTGCAGGTGCCTCAAGGCTGAAATGAGAGGTTCATATAGATTTTTTGCTTCTGTTTTTCTCACTTCTGGGTTCTCCTGATAGCTCAGTTGGTAAAGAATATGCCTGCAGTACTGGAGACCTGGGTTCAATTCCTGGGTTAGGGAGATCCGCTGGAGAAGGAAACAGCTACTCACTCCAGTGTTCTGGCCTAGAGAATTCCCCGGACTGTATAGTCCATGGGGTCTCAAAGAGTCAGACACGACTGAGCTACTTTCACTTTTCCCTTTCATTTCTAACAGAATAAATTAATCAGGTAAAAGCAGAAGTACAGTTAGTGTGCAGTCTCAGAGTTTTCTTTCCTAAGGGAAACCAAGGTGCTTAAAGATTGGAAGCTAAGGAGACAGGAGGAAAGATCAAGATGCTTAAGACATCCACTTGAGAAAAGTCTGTTTTCTTTTGGAATTGGCCTACCCATTAAGATAGCTTGCCTTGAGACTGGGAAAGAAAGTGAAAGAAAGTGAAGTCGCTCAGTCGTGTCCGACTCTTTGCGACCTCGTGGACTGCAGCCCACCAAGCTCCTCCGTCCATGGGATTCTCCAGGCAAGAATACTGGAGTGGTTTGCCATTTCCTTCTCCAGGGGATCTTCCTGACCCAGAGATCGAACCCAGGTCTCCCACATTGCAGGCAGACACTTTAACCTCTGAGCCACAAGAGACTGGGAAGGTAAATCAAAATCTCAGGTTTCTTTAAATCATTCCTGATAATCCTTCTGAAATACATGACTTTTCTTGCCAGCCTCAATGGTCAGATGTAGGCATTTCCTGGATTTAAGATGCTAGCCTTCAGAATCTCCAGTACATCGTTGTCTGACTTCTACTCATTAATCTCAATGAACCACAAAGTTCTGGGATGACAGTGACATGAAATGCACTGCAAGAGGAAACTGACCGAAGTGCAGACTCCTGCTCAACCATGTATTTTCATCTCTTTTCTCAGGACTATGCACACTCCTTGATCCTTTTCCATGATCAGCCCCCTCGTCCAGCCAACACACTTTTCTGTCTCCACTACTCATAATTGGTGGGATTATCAATTCCATCTATAATTTAGGCAGTCTTTCTCATATATATACTCCTCTCCTTCCCTTTCTTCATTGTCGTGCCAAATTTCCCTGGAAATGTCTCTTTTCTCCTCTCTTGGTATTGTCTTTTTCGTAAGCAAAAAATAAATCTCAACTGTGATGAAAAGTATAAGACTGATATTAATAACACTCTTGCATGAAGGAAAAAGGAGGCCTAAAACTGTGAGTGACCTTATTCAAATTACAGAGTCCATTGACTCTATTTTCTTCTAAATAAGCTTTGCTTTTCTTTCTTCAAGTAGTAGCCTTCAAAATCAATAGGAAATTCCTGAGTCCATTTTATTGACTTGCCGCTTTATTTTCATTGCCTGTATTTCAACAACATTGTTTTCTGTCATTTCGTATATATGTACCCATAATTTTGTATATGTGTACCATATATTAGTTTTTCTACAAAATTACAAGAATAAATGGGAAAATGGCTATAATTTACAACCTATTCCTGCTGCTCCTGCTACTGCTACTGCTAAGTCGCTTCAGTCGTCTCCGACTCTGCGACCCCATAGGCGGCAGCCCACCAGGCTCCTCTGTCCATGGGATTCTCTAGGCAAGAACACTGGAGTGGGTTGCCATTTTCTTCTCCAACCTATTCCTAATAGGTTCCAAATTTCACATAAGAAATTGTCAAAAAAAAACACAAAAAACCTGTCAGAACACAGACTAGTTAGGTAGACAAAGTATTTAAAATAATAAACAAACGTGCTATAGAAGCTCTTGTGGGGACTCACACTCCAAACACTTTACCACTTACTGACTAGGTCGCATTGGACATGGTTTTTAATTTCTGAGCCATGTTTTGTCTCTCTGCAAGGGCAAAATAATATCTCCTCTCCAGGGTTACTTTCAGGTGAATGGGTATATTCACGCATAGGCCCTTTTGTATGAAAGTCTAATACATTATCTGCTATCATTTTTTCTATTCCTAATATCAGTAAGTATACCATAATGAATAGAAGCATTGAAGTCTGAATGCCTAGGTTCAAAACTGGGCCATTAATACTTAACTTTTCTCAGACTCAATTATCTATNCTTTACCACTTACTGACTAGGTCGCATTGGACATGGTTTTTAATTTCTGAGCCATGTTTTGTCTCTCTGCAAGGGCAAAACAATATCTCCTCTCCAGGATTACTTTCAGGTGAATGGGTATATTCACGCACAGGCCCTTTTGTATGAAACACTCTAATACATTATCTGCTATCATTTTTTCTATTCCTAATATCAGTAGGTATACCATAATGAATAGAAGCATTGAAGTCTGAATGCCTAGGTTCAAAACTGGGCCATTAATACTTTTCTCAGACTCAATTATCTATCTATAAAATAGGGTCAATATTATTGCCCATCTCAAAGGGTTGTTCGCAAGGATTAAATGAGATAGTCCATATAAATAACAGCTCAGTACCAAACAGGAAGTGCTCACTACATTTTGCCTTTTATGAGTTATCCTAGACTGTGAATCCCTCTGGTATAGCGATTAGGTTCTGAGTCCTCAGGCTTTAAAACCAGAAGACTGCTGGGCTTTGGAAATACACACATTAAACCCCTAAATACTTTGTTCTTATTTTAAAATGCAAAACTGCCTTAAAAAAGAATATTATGTGTGCGTGTTGGGGGACGGAGTTTAAAACGGGTTCTTGTGTTGTTTATGACTCAACAGGCAGAGTCTACCACAACATGACCTACTGAAAACTGGAAGAGGCAGAAAATCAAGGGAATAATGGGGTGTAGTGTTGGGGGTGGGGTTTTCCTTGGGCTTTCANTGCTCACTACATTTTGCCTTTTATGAGTTATCCTAGACTGTGAATCCCTCTGGTATAGCGATTAGGTTCTGAGTCCTCAGCCTTTAAAACCAGAAGACTGCTGGGCTTTGGAAATACACACATTAAACCCCTAAATACCTTGTTCTTATTTTAAAATGCAAAACTGCCTTAAAAAAGAATATTATGTGTGCGTGTTGGGGGACAGAGTTTAAAACCGGTTCTTGTGTTGTTTATGACTCAGCAGGCAGAGTCTACCACAACATAACCTACTGAAAACTGGAAGAGGCAATAATCTGGCAGAAAATCAAGTAAATAATGGGGTATAGTGTTGGGGGTGGGGTTTTCCTTGGGCTTTTAGGTATCCCAAGGCAGTAGGCACAGACCAGAATCTGCCCTGTTTCACAGCTGCGTGAATTCCAAGCTGCGTCAAGCCCGGAGCTCTGTGCTGGAACAGTCTGGTCAGAGTGGCTGAGCCACGTCCACGAGTTCCCTCCGAGGCTGGCATTCCTGGTACAGGGCAGACTGCAGAAGGAATATAGAACCAGTGCAGAGGCACAGACTATAATGGGGGTCTCAGAAAGGGCCAGGGCCACTCACTTAATTGAGCCCTCCTGGAATAAGGCAGCTAGACTTAACTGAAAAAAAAATGAGACCAAGCATTGTACAGGAGAAACTTTTTTTTTTTTTAATGGAAATTGTTCTAAAGTAAAAATAAAATTTTTTAAAAAAAGAACAGCACTAAAAAAAATAAATAAATAAAAGTAACTATAATATACTTCAATGAGAAAAAAATAAAATAAAATTACCTCATGGGGGGGAAAAGCTGCTATATATGAGCCATTGTTTATAAGTTTACAGATACCTGGAAAGAGAAGAATAGAACAGCAGCTGAGTTCGTTTAATTGAAGAACTCCCTCTGAAGCAACATACGTAATACTTTGATCAATAAATTAATTTTAAAACAAAATATCCCAATGACTTCCACAGCCATACCACCTACAAGGACAGTGACACTATGAAAGAGACTGAATCTAAGAGTCTAATTGTGTCCTTATAACAATAATAAATGGAGCTTTGCAAGGTGCTAACAGATGGCACTTTGCCATATCATGAAATGTGGGCTTTTTAACACCAACTTACTTGGAGGCAGATGAACCTGGAACAACTTGTTTTTCCCCAAGAAAAAAATGTCTCAAAAGGAGATTACATATCAAGAAATGTTTAATTCTTTAGTGCTGATCCAAAGAGAATAAATATCAATATGTGACTCTTCTTAAAATGTCTTCTGACCCAATGAGAGTGTAGTGAAATGGACTCTCTCATATCATTTTGGGAAGACTAGATATTGATAAAACTTTTCTGAAGAGAAATTTTTATTGCAATGTCATTTACATTAGTAAAGAATTAGAAATAATTATACATCAAAATTGGGGAATTGCTTTATTACTAGGGTTCAAACAATTATATTAGGGCTTGATAAATAACTGCAGTTTGATGAATGCTTATAACAGAGTATTCATAGCTATTTACAATAATGTTTTCAGGCATACTAAGGGCTTGAGAAAATATACATAATGGTAATTTTGAAAAGGACAGAAAATTGTAAACATTGGATGATTCTAATTATGAGATATATATGTACGTACGTAAATTTAGCACTATTTTGTAACAGTGCCAATTTTAAAATTTTATTTTTATACCCTTCTGTGTTTATTGCATGTTTGACAAAGTGCATGAGACATTTAAATGTCAATTTTATCTTTAAAGACTACATAAGCACATAGTGCTATCATTTAGACACATTTGTAGTTTACATTCTGGATTTCTCTATATTTCTTATTTAGAAAACATCTGAGTAACTGTAAAATTTTTAATAAAGATTTAGTGCCTTAATTATTTTGACTGCTCAATAATAAATTTATTATTAATCTGAAGAGAACCAAAGTCTGAACTTTCCTCTTTGGATGACTTGAAACATAGTTCATTTTACTAATGTGGCATTCTATTTGANGTGAATTCCAAGCTGCGTCAAGCCCGGAGCTCTGTGCTGGAACAGTCTGGTCAGAGTGGCTGAGCCACGTCCACGAGTTCCCTCCGAGGCTGGCATTCCTGGTACAGGGCAGACTGCAGAAGGAATATAGAACCAGTGCAGAGGCACAGACTATAATGGGGGTCTCAGAAAGGGCCAGGGCCACTCACTTAATTGAGCCCTCCTGGAATAAGGCAGCTAGACTTAACTGAAAAAAAAATGAGACCAAGCATTGTACAGGAGAAACTTTTTTTTTTTTAATGGAAATTGTTCTAAAGTAAAAATAAAATTTTTTAAAAAAAGAACAGCACTAAAAAAAAATAAATAAATAAAAGTAACTATAATATACTTCAATGAGAAAAAAATAAAATAAAATTACCTCATGGGGGGGAAAAGCTGCTATATATGAGCCATTGTTTATAAGTTTACAGATACCTGGAAAGAGAAGAATAGAACAGCAGCTGAGTTCGTTTAATTGAAGAACTCCCTCTGAAGCAACATACGTAATACTTTGATCAATAAATTAATTTTAAAACAAAATATCCCAATGACTTCCACAGCCATACCACCTACAAGGACAGTGACACTATGAAAGAGACTGAATCTAAGAGTCTAATTGTGTCCTTATAACAATAATAAATGGAGCTTTGCAAGGTGCTAACAGATGGCACTTTGCCATATCATGAAATGTGGGCTTTTTAATACCAACTTACTTGGAGGCAGATGAACCTGGAACAACTTGTTTTTCCCCAAGAAAAAAATGTCTCAAAAGGAGATTACATATCAAGAAATGTTTAATTCTTTAGTGCTGATCCAAAGAGTATAAATATCAATATGTGACTCTTCTTAAAATGTCTTCTGACCCAATGAGTGTAGTGAAATGGACTCTCTCATATCATTTTGGGAAGACTAGATATTGATAAAACTTTTCTGAAGAGAAATTTTTATTGCAATGTCATTTACATTAGTAAAGAATTAGAAATAATTATACATCAAAATTGGGGAATTGCTTTATTACTAGGGTTCAAACAATTATATTAGGGCTTGATAAATAACTGCAGTTTGATGAATGCTTATAACAGAGTATTCATAGCTATTTACAATAATGTTTTCAGGCATACTAAGGGCTTGAGAAAATATACATAATGGTAATTTTGAAAAGGACAGAAAATTGTAAACATTGGATGATTCTAATTATGAGATATATATGTACGTACGTAAATTTAGCACTATTTTGTAACAGTGCCAATTTTAAAATTTTATTTTTATACCCTTCTGTGTTTATTGCATGTTTGACAAAGTGCATGAGACATTTAAATGTCAATTTTATCTTTAAAGACTACATAAGCACATAGTGCTATCATTTAGACACATTTGTAGTTTACATTCTGGATTTCTCTATATTTCTTATTTAGAAAACATCTGAGTAACTGTAAAATTTTTAATAAAGATTTAGTGCCTTAATTATTTTGACTGCTCAATAATAAATTTATTATTAATCTGAAGAGAACCAAAGTCTGAACTTTCCTCTTTGGATGACTTGAAACATAGTTCATTTTACTAATGTGGCATTCTATTTGAATGCAAATTAGTAGATATTAGTACAAGTTTCCATTGGCTATCAACTCTTTAAGTTTTTAGAATGTGACTAACACTCTGTTTCTTAAGCCAGCTTTCTACCCTAACAAATGGCCAGCTCATCTGATACCTGCTATTTTCTGCTTTGCTCTGTGTAAACTCTGCAATTTTACTTAATTTTCCCTGGTGATACTTTCTCAGTTTTCTGTTGCATCAGACATGTTGTAGCACAGTGCTAAACATTCAAACAAAACAGATGTTTAGAAAGCTAAAGTTAGGTATTATCTCACCTTTCAGAGATAATCTCTAAAATATTTCATAAATTGTCTAGATTTTTTTCATCTGTGTTTAGGAAATGGAATTATATTAGACTTAGAGTTCTGTAATAATTTTTTCAACTTAATAATTGCTTTCAGATATCTTTCAAAGTCAACAAATAGAGAACTAATACTAATTCTCAATCTCTATCGGTAAAGGGTCTATGTCATATACTTTTTATAATATGTAGAGTATAATAGATGCTGAATACATTTGAGTTGAGTGACTCAAATCACATCATTTTTAATGGATACATTAAGTGGATATAACCTAGTGGACAAAGTATCTCCAGTATTACTGTACTGGAGTAGAGTACTTTATTCTATTTTCTGTTTACAAAGCCACAGTGGACAAATATCTACATATATCATTACTCAAAAGTCAGATTTTTTTCTTTGGAATAAATTTCAAGAAATAAAGTCTATGTTCCAAAGTTTTTTAACATTTCACATTTCAATACATGTTGCCATATGCCCTTAAAAAAGCTTTGTTTTATTTTGTTTTCTTTCATTAAAGGCTGAAAAGAAGAGGGTTGAGAATTTGTTCACTGCATTATATCCTCATATCTAATGCAAGAAGGCAAAGCTTCATTAGTTAAAAAATATTTCTGAGGGTAATTAGTAAAAGTAAATACCATATTGCATTTTGAATTAGTGTTCTTACCCACTTTTGATATTCCATTTTCATATTTGGTATGCTGCAGCATGTGATAGACTATTCTGCTTCGAGTAGCATTGCTGAAGAAGGTGTCCTTATTGTTAATTATGAAGCTGGGAAGATTAAGGGGATTGGTTTTAATATTCAAAGCAGACCACAGAATCTAGCAACAGGGTTTATAAGGTCCTTGGTAGTCATCCATGCATTTTCCCCTTAAAATGAATGCATGTAAAGTATAGTAAATCAGAAGAGAAACCCTCTTCTTAAAGGAAAATCATTTGGCTACAGTTATAAATAATACAGGGCATTATCAAATATTCATTTTAATATCTTTTAGTTTATAAGGAAGCCTAGCTATCCTCATATTTCTTGTTGAGCATGAAACAAGAAGCAATTGTCTTTTGCCTCCCATAAATTTTGTACTACCTTAAGCAATGTGGTTCCAAGTAGAACACATTAACAATTGATGTCATTCCCCCATACTGCACTTTCCACGTGAGGAGCTAGCTTATTTTGTTTTCAGTACTTTAGCGATAAGCAATGTTTCTCCCTTTCCCTTCAGGTCCTACTTTTCCAATGCAGAAAAAGTTACATGAAATAAATGTGAGAGCCAATTATGTCAAGAGAAAAAGGGTGATTTCAAGAGATGCTGGGAGAAAAGATATGGGAACTCACTGGTGAATCCGTGCACGGCTGAAGGGGCCAGTATAGCAGTCTGACTCCTCCAGGTCCGGGAAAGCTGACTTGTCGAGAACCATTGGGTTTTGGGACATCCATTTTTTGATTCTCCTAAAATATTTTTGCACCCTGGAACAAGGTCATATTTTTTAAATGAATTAGGTTGCATTCCAGAGTCATGAATGTCTACCTTTCACTACCATTCTGAAAACGAGTTTCCCAAAGACATACATCCATCCATACTCATACCCACACACATGTATTATTTCTGTGCTCACACACAGGAAATATATTCCAAAACAAACCAAATCTTGCATTTATTTAAATTCTTTCAGGGCAACTAGGTTATCCTTATAAGAAAAGTCTTGTGGAAAAATATTAGAAACTCCTCATGTATAAAGATGGGGTAGGAAAAAGCATAAAGAATAAAACCAGTGAGATTATTTATTAAAATTGTTTGTATACGTATGTGTGTGTGTGTGTGTGTGTGTGTGTGTGGCTATAGATCACTTTAGAAAATCTACAGCAATGTGGCTCCACAAACGTGGAAACTGAAAAGAAAGAAATGGCTCCAACATACTCAACACACTCAGTTTTAGGAGCCACAGGTCCTATGGGACCAGCAAGGGTTTTGGAATCAAGAAAAATTGCGTTCAAAGGCAGCTCTGCATTATGGGCACTGTAGGGACAAGTTATTTAACTTCTTGCCTTAGTTTCCTCACCCATGATTACTTTTAATCATACTGACATTGCTAGATAGTTGTGAGTTGGTGTTTTACTTTAAACTGGGTTATTAACAAGTAAAGTTGAGTCAAGGAGCCTTTGTGGTACTTCCGGGACTTCAATGGACAGTTAAATCACCTGAATATCCTGTTAAAATGCAGATGCTAATTCAATAGGTTTGAGTTCTGAGACCCTGCATTTCTAACTAGCTTCTGTGGTGCTCATCCTGCTATCCATGAACTCAGCTATGTTATACTTATAAAAATGTGCTATATTTACACACTATGAGGTCTATCTTTGGCTAATTTTGGCTTCTTCTGTAATAGTAAGTCAAAGTGGCAAGAAAGAATATTTTCCTAGAGAAGTACAATGTCTCATAATATTTGTTCAGCCAGCTCTGCTTAAACTTTAAAAAATTTAGTAAAACAATCTGCAGGCAATGATTGTATCTTAGAAATTATTTCACTAAAGTCTATTATGGTAAAAATATCATGCATAATTTGAAACAAACGTCAAGTCTTGATGTTAAACTTTAGCATGTAAAGAGTTTGGACCTTTTCTTTGCCAAATAAGGTTATCATTTAGATGCCAAATCTTTTTTTTTGGTTTTGCAGGGACCAGAGTGTTTCTTTCTAGCCTAAAATAACACATTAATATTATCTGAAGGGTCTTTTTTGTTTCCTCTTATTACAAAGAAATCACAAAATATCACCACATTCTAGCCACTTGTGCACAGACATGTAAAAACACTGAGTGTGTTATAAAGCAATTATTTTAACTTTTCAAATTCAGCCTAGTGAAGAAAACAATGGTATAGAAGCTAGAGGATGAAACTGCCAGTATGGAAACTGAGCCAAACATTTCCACCTTTGAGCTTTAGGTCCTTCATCTGTAAAAACAGGAAGTAATTCCATCTGTCTTACTTCATTAGGTCGCTAGGAGGATCAAATAAAAGAGGCATCTGATGACAAAACACTGATAAGCTACAGGACGCAAGGGCCTGTTATCTCTGACAAACTTAGACAAATGAAATAAAGTGACTTTTAGATCATCATTGACCTTTTAAAGAAAAATAAATCATATTATCAGTTTAGGCTTTTCACACACTTACTGTGAAGGAAAAAATGATGCCTGATAATGAAATGCAGTCAGTTCAGTTCAGATCAGTCACTCAG
The DNA here is from genome assembly GCA_006410735.1 of Raphicerus campestris. NCBI lineage: Eukaryota > Metazoa > Chordata > Mammalia > Artiodactyla > Bovidae > Raphicerus > Raphicerus campestris. The sequence goes on from SJYW01044803.1 coordinate 291,135, forward strand.
TTGTGTCTGACTCTTTACAATCCCATGAATCACAATATACCAGGCCTCCCTTCCATCACCAAACTCCCAGAGTCTACCCAAACCCATGTCCATTGAGTCAGTGATGCCATCCAACCATCTCATCCTCTGTTGTCCCCTTCTCCTACCCTCAGTCTTTCCCAGCATCAGGTCTTTTCCAATGAGACAGCTCTTCACATGAGGTGGTCAAAGTATTGGTGTTTTAGCTTCAACATCAGTCCTTCCAGTGAACACCCAGGACTGATCTCATTTTGGATGGGCTGGTTGGATCTCAATGAAGGCCAAGGGACTCTCAAAAGTCTTCTTCAACACCACAGTTCAAAAGCATCAGTTCTTTGGTGCTCAGCTTTCTTTATAGTTCAACTCTCATATCCAAACATGACTACTGGAAAAACCATAGCCTTGATTAGACAGACCTTACTCGGCAAAGTAATGTCTCTGCTTTTTAATATGCTGTCTAGGTTGGTCATAACTTTCCTTCTAAGGAGTAAGCATCTTCTAATTTCATGGCTGCAATCACCAACTCCAGTGATTTTGGAGCCAAAAAAAAATAAAGTCTGACACTGTTTCCCCATGAAGTGATGGGACCAAATGGCATGATCTTCATTTTCTGAATGTTGAGCTTTAAGCCAACTTTTTCACTTTCTTTCACTTTCATCAAGAGGCTCTTTAGTTCCTCTTCACTTTCTGCCATAAGGGTGGTGTCATCTGCATATCTGAGGTTATTGATATTTCTCCTGGCA
>SJYW01044804.1:0-10910 GCA_006410735.1 Raphicerus campestris
TTACAGTCTGTAGTGGAGAAGTCTGACAAAGGGTCTTATGGACTAAAGCCAGATTGTCAGCAGGACTGGTTCCTTCTGGAGTCTCTACAAGGAGAACCCGTTTCCTGGCCTTGTCCAGATTATGGACAGTGACTATTTCTTAGCTTGTAGCCCCTTCATTCATTTTCAGGGCCAGTAACTACAGGTTGAGTGCTTCCAAGTGGCACAGTGGTAAAGAATCCTCCTGCAGTGCGGGAGACCCAAGTTTGATACCTGGGTCAGGAAGATCCCCAGGAGTAGGAAATGGTAACCCACTCCAGTATTCTTGCCTGGAAAATCCCATGGACAGAGGACATTGGCTTTCTAGAGTCCATGGGGTCACAAAGCGTTAGAGACGACTGAGCAACTGATCATACATACACACAACCGCAGGTTGAGTTCTTCTCGTATCTCTCAGGCCTTTCACACCTCCTCCACTGTGAAATGCCCTTGTGATTACTGGGCCACCTGGATAGGCCAGGATGCTCTCACCATCTTAGTCAGCTTGGCCACTGTTATTGCATTTGCAGCCTTAATTCCCCTCTGCACAGTAGTTGAGTAGTCTCAGGTTCTGGGGATTAGGGTGTGGACATTATTATCTCTGCTGTACCTGTTAACTGGCCCATCCACTTGAGGCAGTAGTTCCAAGTAGGGCCCAGAGCTCTCATCTTAGGCTAGTGAAGGAGATGGCCTTGTTTTCTGGGTATTCCTGTGGTCCCTAGAAAAGAAGGTGAACTTACTAAGAAAAACATGGGATGTGGGGAATAGACCACGCAGCCCTGAGGGATAAGGCAGGGTTCAGGGAGAGGTGGTGTCCGCAGTCTGAAGACTAGGCTACTCTTCCCCAGACAAAATTCCTGGAAACGGTCTGTGTCCCTCAGGCACCTGTTGCTTGGGCTTTGCTACCAGCCTCTGTCCCAGTGCTCCCTCTGGAAGCCTCTCTGTGTATAGACAAGTTCCGTTCTTTTGGTCCCATTCTCATGATTTATCCTGAGGAAATAATCCAGCAAAAACATCGAAGTACCTGAAGGTGTCCAGTGTGGTAATAAAAAGCAGGGCACACGAGAATGCCTGGTTTGTCTCTCCTTGAAAGATGAGGCTATGGGGAATGCCAGAAAGACTCTCAAATGAAACAAATCAGAAAAACCAGCACGTGTGCTGGTGGTTATGTGGCTATGTGCTGGATGCTCAGGGGACATGGTCTGTGACAGTGGGGTCACATGTGACTTTTCTTTTTTTGCTTTAAAACTTTCTTATTCAAGCATCCACACTGAAAAAAAAAAAGGCAGCTGCAGCTAAGGGGAGTGACTCTGAAACTCAAAACAGTAAAATTCAGGGGGCAGTGTGAGGACAGCAGGAGGAAAAGCATTTTCTTCTTCTGTTGCCACTTAAGACTTAGAGCAAATGGGGTGAGCATGATGCAAGCAGATTTTCGTTTGATGTTAAATGTGTTGCCACTTGTCTTGTTGACTTTTAAACACACTAGTCTCAGTTCATTCATCTGTCCTACCAGTGCTTCTGTCTGACCATCCCCCATTTCACTGAACAGTTTTTAGCTGTTCACTGAACAGTATTTTGAGCTGCTGTTTTTGAGAACTTTCCTCAATAATGTCAGATAGTTTACCGAAAGGATTATAAAACTCCAATAAAAATCTAGTTAGGAGAGATTGCGCTTCTGAAATGGCTTTTTGGCTCAGATGTGTCTTACCCAGAAGTGAAAGTAAATAGGACACCGCAGGAGACACACTGAGGTCTTTCTGCCTATTTTCTGTGCACTTCTCCCGAGAATTTCCAGAAAAGGGAATGGCCTGGGGTTGTGTCTATTACGGGCTGTGGAAGGCTTCCCCTGTGGCTCCACCACACACAGCGAGTTGGCCTGGGGACTGCCGGCACCCACCCCCAGACGGGTTGCTGCGGACACTGTGGAAACAGAAGCCAGAGATCCCTCTAGGGGCCTAGATCAGGGCCTTTGTCTCCCCCGCAGTTACTCTCCAGCCCTCTCCTGGCCACCGTGATCAAGCAGCTCCAGCAGGGCTTCCAGAGTGGCTGGGGCAGCCCCCCCGCCCCGCCCCCCACCTCAAGTCTCCTGCACTGAAGGTGTGTGGCTCCCCAGGGACCCATCTCATGGGTTCTCCCTGTCACTGAAGATGGAGGATGTTCACTGGAGGGGTCCTCCACCTTTCATCAAGTCCCTTTTGAATCATTCTGGAGGCGCTTGAGGGGCCAAGTGTCCCCCAGTATGGACTGCTGGCCTCTTCTGTTTCTCAAACACAGTGACTGACGGGATCACAGACAGACATTAGTCACAGCCTCCTACCTGGGGGGCTTCTCTCTTTGTTTCCTTGTCCTCAGTCCAAGGTGTTTTGGGGTGCCCCTAGACAGAATCTGAATACCCCCCAGAGTCAGGTTTATTACTTTCAGGGCTAAGGGCAGCAGGAAAGTAATGGGGAGTGGGAAATGGCGGAGGAAGTGGGATAGGGGTGAGAGGCAAACAAAGAGGTTGTTTACTGCCTTCCTGATTCAGAAACCGTAGCCCGTTCGTGGATGGGGAGAGGATGGATAGCATCACAGCCTCTGGAAACATCAACAATGGATAATAATAGCAGTCTTGCTTAACACAGCTTCTGCTGCCAGTGGACAAAAAGAGCCAGCTTTTCTCAGCCCAAGCAATGGGCACTTACTAACTTTAGTGCCTTGTAATTATATCTTAGAGTCTCTTAAAAGAAAGGCCACTTTGGTATCTCCAAATTAGGAATTCTCTGATTTTTGTTTGTTTAAGACAAGCTGATTCTTGTTGCTCTGGAGGGCTCATTTAGGAGCTCTTAGATGGGGTGGGGGATCAGAGCTCATGGGAGCTGTGGGTGATGGGGGAGGGGGTGACCGAGTGACCACCCGAGTGAGTGACCAAGCCCTCTCTCCCTGCAGGAGACCCTCTGCAGTGTGGAGCCTGGGTTGGACAATGTGCCCTTTACATCGTGATCATGATTTTTGAAAAATCTGTCGTTTTCATCGTCCTCCTAATACTTCAGTGGAAGAAGGTTTGCCTCTTGTTCCCTTCTTTACAAACTCCTTGAGATGTCAAGGGAAACAGTATTCCCCTCTTCCCCAGTCCCCACCCCAGCCCTGTTGGGAAACCAAATTGGTTTTCTTTTTAACTCCATGAAGGTACCTGGATTTGGTCTGATGGGGCAGCCCCTGGCCACGTATCAGGAGCAGTAACTTGTCACTTTTTCATATAGCATCCTTCTACCTCCCTTATACACATCTGTTCTAGATTAGGCCTCGAAAATATGTAAAGCCCCATGAAGATACGGTCCCTGCCCTGCAGTTGACTACGCCATCGGGTAACTGTTAAGTGTTGTCAGCAGATGTTCTCTCTCATTCACTTCTCTTGGCCAGTGGTTGATTCAAGCCTTTTGGTGCCACAGGCAGTGGTTGGTCACATGTTCCTGTGGTTCCTAACACTGCCCTCTGGCCCCAGGGCTGTGCAGATAAGACTCCACTGCCCACAGGAAACCAGCCAAAGAAGCTCAGATCTTTGGTTTTATTTGTGGCCGAATTTTATTTAAAAAAAAAAATAAACTAAGGCTTTTGGGAGCTGTTGTTGTTGAGGAGGTGGTTGGGGTGCAGGATTTCCATTAGAAAGTGGTCGCGCCTCATTGCTAGTATCCGTGATGACTGTCCACCAACCTCACTCTTTCCAACTTGCTGAAGCCCACACTCCACCCTGTGCCAGCTTTGTAAAGTGCTTCAGCCTCCAGTTCCCCTTCACTTCTCACTTCCACAGCAGGGGAAAGCTACTCAAGGATTACCTGCTCCTAGTGGGCTCCAAAGGGGTCCCTCGTTGGCACTCAAGTCTGGGGACTGTCGCCCTGGGTGTGAGGTGCGGTTCTCATCAGGGCTCTGAGGGGAGTGTCTTAGCAAAGCCTCCTTTCGGGGCCTCATGGGCCATTTCCCTGCCTCTCCCCACCCCCCTGGAAACTTTCTTTGTGGTCTTCCCCCCACCTCACTAAGTCTGCTTCTCTTTACAGGTGGCCCTGTTGAATCCCATTGAAAACCCAGACTTGAAGCTGGCCATCGTCATGCTGATTGTCCCCTTCTTTGTCAATGTCAGTGCCTATTGCATTCCTTAACCTCTGTTTGCTTCATGCCTTCCCATGTTCCTTTCAAAATTCTGACAGAGAAAACACCTTCTAGTACTTGAGTGGCTCCATGCAAGTACTTGCCAGCTCTCATCCCCACCCCAGACCTAGAAACATCCGGATTGCTTCCTTAACATGCAGATCCTGCTCTGGGGCCAAAAGTGAAGGGTCCTGGGATCTTTGTCCTGCCCTCCCTACCAGGGAACTGCCACATATATAACAGTGACTTCTAGATTAAGACCGTTAGGAATGAAAACTGTCAGGAATTTTCCTGACCACAGGGCTCCTAGAGAAACTCATAAGCACACTGGCTAGAAATTAGGAAATAGAGAAAGAAATGGCAAAGGAACCTGGGGGTGACAGATGTGGCAGGTGTGCCAGCCAGCGACTCAGCCCAGGGGAGGAGACCCTACCAGGAGTCCAAAGACCTTGGTTCAGGCCCTGCTCTGCCAAGTGCTCGGACAGGGCAGGCTCTCCCCATCAGTCACCAGCAGAGAGCCCCTTGGAGCAAAACTCTTAAAGCACACAGGGATTGGAAGCCTCTTCCTTAACTTCTAAGAGGGAGCAAGGGCCTGGATGATGTCTTCCTCTCCCTAGTTCTTAACGCTGTGATCTGGAACGGGGCTGAGGAGGATGGGTGTGGGAGCTGCTTGCCTTTGCTTTCATAAGTGTCTTATCCCAGAGTGACCTGCATTTTCCCTCCCATAGGCTCTGATGTTTTGGGTAGTGGACAATTTCCTCATGAGAAAGGGAAGGACGAAAGCTAAGCTAGAAGAAAGAGGAGCCAACCAGGACTCAAGGAATGGGAGCAAGGTCCGCTACCGAAGGGCCGCATCCCATGAGGAGTCAGAGTCTGAGGTAGGGCTGAGCCCTCGTGCCGCTGACCCAGGAAGGGTCTGGTCTTGTGTTTGAATGTGGCCATCCCTTGAATGCTGAGTCACAGCCCTACCAGTGGGAGGGAGAAGAAGCTAACAGCTCTCATCCAGCCGGGACCAATTCCTGCTGTCCCCTGGTCCTTCCTCGGGACCTGAAGCATCTGGTGAGGGGTGGCCCTTTTCCAGCAGCCCCTCCATCGGTGGAGCAAGACAGGAAAGGGAGGAGCAGCATTGTTCCAGGGAAGCTGGCAAGGACTAGTGGGTGTGGTTGTCCTTCAAGCATCAAGGCATTTGAATCCCTGCCCATTTCTCCAGAGCAAGGGAAGTGTTGGCTAAACCAACTGGAAACTTCTGTGGGGGCAGCCAGGCCTCCCAGGGAGAACCTCATCTCCCCTTATTTTCAAGTTTCCTAAGTTGAATCATTTTGACCTCAGGGAGATTGGTGGCCATAAATAGGAGCCAGGAGGCAAGGTTGTATGTCTAAGGCAGGCCTGTAGGTGCATGGCACCTTGGGTGTGGGTGACAGAAATGGCTGAGGAAGTCTTCTCAGAGAGGCCTTCACACTTGGGGAGGAGGTCTTCTCGGAAAGGCCTTCACACTTGGGGATGAGGTGACAGCCAGCCTGCACAGCCCATCTTAGCAGGCAGTGATATATTTGAGATTGAAGTGAAGTGAAGTGAAAGTCGCTCAGTCGTGTCCAACTCTTTGTGACCCCATGGACTGCATAGTCCGTGGGATTCCCCAGGCCAGAATACTGGAGTTGGTAGTCTTTCCCTTCTCCAGGGGATCTTCCCAACCCAGGGATCAGACCCAGGTTTCCCACATTGCAGGCGGATTCTTTACCAGCAGAACCATAAAGGAAGCCCATTTTGAGATTGAGGCATTGAAAAAACCCTACGAGAACTTGAAACAGTTGGTTTAGCCCCTTGGGGCATCCTGGAGAGTGCTTTGAAAACCACCTAGGTGGAGGACAGAGGGGAAGCCTGCCACTTCTCTAGGCACCCCATCAAATCTTGCATGGGGCCTGTTGGGTTGTAAGAACATGGTGAACATCATGAAGGACAAACAGTGTTTTAGGCAGAGGCAGCTGCTCCTGAGGCATCATAGTCCTGTGGTTTGGTGTTTGGGTAATAATGTGAAATTCATTGTGGCCAGAGTAGCATGTATTCCAGAGGGTAGGATAGCATGACAGGAAGTAGGTTACAGGCCAAGGTCTGTGCTAACTGGGCAAGGTGGTTTGTGATCCAGAGCAAGGAATGGGCACACGTTTGTACAGGTGATAGGGAGCCAGAGAGAATGTTCTATCAGGGGACCAGGACTGGGGGCAGGAAGCCCTGCAGGGAGGGTAGTGAGAGCACCCTGCCCTGGAGGAGGATAAGCTGCCCTTGCGCAGCTGTGCTCTGAGCCTCTCCATCTTGGCCTGGGCTGTCCCTGTCCTTCCCCGATGCTCTGAGGCCTGAGCAGCCAGGCATGTGGGCCGGGAATGCTGTCTGCTCTAGGTGCCCTAGCTGTGTGGCCGTGTTGTTCTAGGGGCTCAGAAGAGCAGAGGGTTCCTGTTTGTCTTCAGAAGTTTGTAAGGTTGGCTCATAGCAGCCACTCTGAAATGGCCCTGCTTTGTGTGTGCCCCACAGGTGTTTTCTTTTCAAAAAGGGACTTTTCAGTACGCTTATGCTATATTTGAACCATGGAGACCTGGGGCTCCATATACCAACACTGGGCTTTTCGGCCAGTGTGACCTAGTGCTAAGTTTGCTCTGATGGTGGTTGTGTCCCAGCCGGAGGTTGGATGGAGAAGCAGGAGCAGAGGGAGGCGCGTCCACTCAGCACTGGTGTCAGCACCCGTGGGGCACGTGGCGTAAACAAGGTCAGGCGAGGGGCAGCTCTTCTCACTCTGTAAAGGGGGACCTCCCCATCTCCCTCTGCTAATAAACCTGACACGTGAGGCCTCCTAGCCAGGTTGGCGTTCTAGACAGGGGTGCACCCTAGTGGCCAGCATCGCTGGTGATGACTCAGTGCCATGCTTCTCCACCACTCAGATCCTGATCTCAGCTGATGACGAGATGGAGGAGTCGGACGTGGAGGAGGACCTCCGGAGACTGACGCCCCTGAAGCCTGCGAAGAAAAAGAAGCACCGCTTCGGGCTGCCTGTATGATGCATTCCCAAGCCAGGGTCGGGTGGGGGCCCGTGGCCGGCCGCCGGTCAGCCGAGGGTCGCCCGGCCACATCTTCCCTCCCCTCCTCTCTCTGCCCCTCTTCTACCTCCGCTCCTCCCGCGGCCTCAGCCGCTCCCAGATACTGTGACCCGGGGAGGGGAGCTGCTGGCTCCATGCGGCAGCTGGAGGTCCCCACTCAGTTGCACTACAAACACTGACCAAATATGCAAGCGAGGCGTTTTGTTTGTGTGTTGTCGTCCCAAGTGGTGATGTGGGGGACCCAGAAGCCCTGTCCCGCATCTGGCCGTGTAGCCTTGAGGCTGAGGACTTACCTGCATGTGGACTGTGGGTGGAGCCTCTCGCCAGGGCTTCACGGGGGAGTGTGAAGACGGAACATGTTTGGGGGCTGAGTTACTCATTGACCAAGTTGGAGCCGTGACGCTTTCTTACTCGAAATGGCTTTTGTAACTATTGATTTCTGTGGCTGGTTTTATGAGCTGTCACAGTGTTAATGTTTTTTGAGTATNGGAACATGTTTGGGGGCTGAGTTACTCATTGACCAAGTTGGAGCCGTGACGCTTTCTTACTCGAAATGGCTTTTGTAACTATTGATTTCTGTGGCTGGTTTTATGAGCTGTCACAGTGTTAATGTTTTTTGAGTATGTGTTTATTTCCTATGGGACTAATGGGCAAAACATAGATTTTTAAGTCTTCCGTATGCTGTTGACTTTTATATGTTTAAGTTATATTTTCATACTATTGTATTTAAAAGCTCTTTTTTACCCCCAAAGAAATGGGTTTGTTTGCCTTTCATGGGACGTGAACTGGTGGGAGGAAATAGTTGGGAGTTTCTTTATTTGGAATATCATTAGGTAATCTGCGATCCGATGTGGTAAATAATTCCAGTAGGAAGAGAGGTGGGGCTTTATCTGAAATCCGCAAACCCAGTAGGGTTCTGCAGAGGTCAGGCCTGAGCAGGAGGCAGCTGGTCCGAATGTGGATCCGGGGCTTGTGAGGGTGGAACAGGAAGGGATCTGCCCAGGGCCCAGCAGCACTTGGCACTTCAGCTGGCAAGTTAGAGTCTTGGTGAAATGTGACTGAAAAGGGAGCATAAGAGGATATTGTGTCCAGAAAAATTGAGATTCCAAGGCCACTCCTGTTTGTCCCCTGCATCTCTTCAGAACCTCCAGATCTGAAGTTTAAAGTGCAGTCTTGGCCTCCCCGCCTCCCATGGTGCAAGCTTCAGAGCCAGACTCTTTACCACCTCTGGGAGCATCCTCTCAGGCTACCCTGTGCCTGCCAGCTTAGTGTTGTCTACTTGTCTTGTGCAGCAGTCTAGAGAATGCCTGTCTGACCATGAGATCCTATTGTTTACATCCTCCAGAGCAGCGGGGTAGCTGGCCATGGGGCGGGGCAGGTGGAGGTGCGTGAGCTCGCTGCCTGCATCCACCGGCAGGACAAAGTGCTTCTTTCTAAACTTGCGGCCCCCACTCCTCAGAATGAGCCTAGGCCCCATGGCTTTGGGAGTCTGCTGCCCGGCAGTGGAATGGGCTGACCCAGGTACTTGCCTGCTGTGGGGGCAGCACGGCAAAGCAGCCTGGTGTTTTGTCCCAGCCCAGGGTTGGCCTGAAAGTTTAGGAATAGAGAACTTTGTGGCGAAGGTGCAAGTTGGAAGTGAGATTAGTGCAGGGAGCCCACACCACCCAGAACCTTCTTTTTAGACCTACATGACAACGTGTTTCACTCAAGCAGGTTGGATCTGAATTGTGACACGTGAGCCACAGTCTTAAACCAGGCATCTTGGGTCTATCCTCTGCCTCCTGCCGTCCCACCTATGTGGGTCGTAAGGGCACAAACTTTGGAGAGGACTTCTCAGCCTGTCATTCTCTAAGAATCCAGAAGCAGGAGGGCCAGAGGAACCTGGACCTGAACTGCCATGGGCAGCGACTCTGCTTGGGTGGGTGCCAGTGGCCACAGGAGAGGAAGGTGAGATTGCAGCCCATCTCCACTCTCCCTTCACCCTGTTCTCATCCCATGCTCTTCCCCTTCCAACCTTCAGCTGTGTCAGTGGGCAGCTCTGCACTGGGAAGACCAGGCCTGACTCTGGTCCTGGTGGGTGGGAGGCATCGCTGACTCGTCTTACTTTGTCCTCCTGTTGCCTTTCGCTTTGAATAACCTGTGGTCACAGCTGTTTCCTGTACCTCACTGAGCCTAGAATCTGAGCTTTTCTTTCAGTCTTCAGATCCTGATGTTTCCAAACTAGCAACAGTGGACAGGAGACACACAGGCTGTGAAGGATAGAGACTGGGTTATACAGATACCAGATGATCTGCTCGTCCCAGTGCCAGCTGGGCAGTAGGTTTTAGGGACCAAGAGGTAGCGAGCAAGTGGTGGTTTCTCCCTGTATCCTGATTTTCAAAGGAATTTAGTCTCTGAGTGGCAGTTGTGTGGTAGCTGACTACCTAGGGCATGGACATTTACCAGAGTCTAGTTATACAGGGCATCGTTGGCATGCTTGGCCTTACCCTCTGTGCACACTCACACGCTCAGTTTGTATCCCCCAGGAGTGCCTCCTGCGGTTACTGAGGGCTTTTCTGTGGCGCACTGTCCCGAGATAGTGGGAACGGTGGGCCATGGCCAGGACTTAATTCCCAGATGGCCTCCCTCCCTGGGGTAAGCTTTCTCTCCAACTGCTCCGAGGTGCCTTATGAGGTGCAGCTCTTCACCTGCCCCAGGGCAAGCGTCGTCATGTTTAAGAAGCCACGGAACACCAGCTGGATGTTGTGCACTGTCCATCTGGTTTGTCTGAATTTGGACCTCAGCCATGCCACCTTTCATGGAAACTTGTAAGTCAAGGCCAGGAACAAGTTTCTTTTAACTTATGGAAGTAACCTGATGAAGTAGAATTGTCACGTCTACCGTCTGAATGAAAGAGACCACCACTGCCCTTTTTCCCTTTGGCTGTCAGTGGATGTTGTCAGTGGCAAGGAGGAATGTTGATGAGATCCCCGACGACAGTGGCTTCTTGGTCTGCTCAGTCCAAAGGCCTACCATGTGAAGTCCCACTATTTAGCCTTCAGGCATGCTGGTGGCCTCCAGCCTCAAGCTTTAACTTGTGCCTCTTCCTGACAACAAGGAGTCATAGGTTAATGTTGACCATGCCTGTAAAGGGAATATATGTAAAGGTTCAAATTCAAGTTCTTTCTTCCCCTCGGCAGTGTGGGCCTGGAGGCTGCAGCCCTGAGTCCCCGACTGAAGGCTGCCCCAGGAGCCTGGAGGGAGCAGCAGATGTCAGCATTCTCACTCTGCCCTCCAGACGGCAATCCACTGGCCATTTTGCTGCCAGGTGAACATCGATGACTCTGGGAACTTGCCATCAGCCAGAGCAGCCACCCTGGAGGGTGCAGGACTGGCCTTTAGAAGTTTCACACACTTCCAGCGAGGAGCAGAAAGCTGTCTGTTTTACCCTGCAATACATTGGTAGCTCCAAGGGGCTTTGCTTTGGGGGAGGGCCTTGGAGCTCCTGAATGGGTGGGTGGGTTGTTGTAATTTGGTTTCTCTTTTCATGAAGTTTATTAGGAGTCAGACCTATGTGAGCAAACCATGGCCTCTCAGTGGAGGTGGTTCAATTTGTGGTGTTATGAGTCACAGAAACACATTTTTGAAGTGAAAGGGAAGATGATGTACTTACACTGTAAAATGGTTTACAATAAAGTTTGACAT